>JAAAKG020150196.1:0-31597 GCA_010014905.2 Druon quercuslanigerum
ATAAAATATAGTGTTCTTTATTTTAAATTAAGTTCTCTTTTAATGGTTTTCGTTTTAACGAATCAACGGCAACAACGGCCCTATGCAGATGTCTAATCACCGAGCAGCGAATCATCTACAGGAAAGTTAGGTGCAATTTGGACATTACACCCTGACTCAGAGAGCATAAATTAACCTCAAATTTGGGTTTGTCGAAGTCATAATATTACTAGTATCGTATGCGTCCAAACGTCGACGCCGTTACTCCGTTTCGAAATAAAGGATTAGCTAGGCTCTCGGATTGAGGTGACTTGTGAGGTTATGTTAGATTTTTTTAGGTTAGCCATTATTTGTGACACAAAGGAATACGAGGAAATACAGGATCAACCAAAGGGACCTAAAAAAGAAATGAAAATGTTGCCACTGATCATATTAGAAAAACAAAACAGACTGCTTTGTCAATTTTTGCAGGGTCTGTTCTCAGGTGGCAGTTTTACAGTTAGGTTTGACATTTTTGAGTTTAGGACCAAACAGCCTCTAAATAGGGATAAATCAATGTTATACTTAAATCCATTGATCCGAAAACCTGAAAAATTGTGTTAGGGTTACTTTTTATGAACAAAAAGGGCTATTTTCTTCTCTTTTGGCTCCGCTGCGAATCAAACCACAGAACATACCAGTTCCTGTCGGGTACTTTCCCTTTAAACTGATAGAAAGATCAAAAGTAGAATCCTTGATCAAAAATACCCCCATTATTACGCCAGTTGTTACAAGTTAATTTTTTCAAGGGATTGTGGTGTTGCGATACAAGATTTTTATTTGGCGTGCTAACAGAAGAATAATAATTCACCAGCGCTAAAGCTTTCTCTTCGTCTTTGAAGCAAATTTTATTACTTAATTTGATTACCATTAACTTGATTCTCTGATATCAGGGCGAGAGTATCCTGGTCTTTGCTGTTCCTGCCCGCTCAAATTTTTCTTTCCTTGATATAAGGGTACTGTATCGAATTTTTCTTTTTTCTTTTTTGTCAAATTTTTTTTTTATACGTAAATCTTTATCATTGATGGAGTTGCAATAGGAACATTTTATGTGGTGTTCCAAATTCGGTTTTTGCAGTCTTAATTTTATTTTCAGGAATTCTGAACACTTACCTGAGACAAGTGATGGCAATCCTACATTCTTTTTATTAACGATTTTTGTTTTCACTCCAATGAACTGAATTCCAAGTTAGTGTTAGTAAATTTGACAAGCTTTTGAATTAGTGAGCCCTTATTCTTATTTTGGGTGTTTTCTTTACGCTGGAAAGTTCTACTTAGTTTTTTTTAATTTATACAGAAATTTTAATATTTCAATAATAGGAAAAAGAGGATTATAAGGTTGTATCTTTCAATTAGTATGCTCAATCTTGTTGCAATTAATATTTTTATTAAAATTATTATGAATGAAACAAAATCTATGAATCTTGTTAAAACATTGTTGAAAAAAAATTTTAGGTGTCTTCAAAATAAAATGTTTGTATTTTGCATAATCTGCTCGAATCGTATACTCATACATAGCGATACATAGCAATATTTTCAATCCTTTATCCCAACAACAACTTTTAATCGTTTTTAATCCATGCGCCCAATAAGTTGAATTCGAGGCATATCCAGAAAGTTTCTAAATTAGTACAAGAACACTAATTTTATTATATTTAATCCGAAACCACCGTCCAATGTTTTTTACTCTGTCAATTCAATCTCCATAAATCCGATGGAAAATTTTTACTGCAACTGGGTTATAAATCTTTCTGAAATAATTTAAAAATATTAACTTTAATCGTCATTAATTCGAACTCATTATTTAATCCTTTTCAATTTAAATACATCTATCCCTTTTTGGAAAACCCGTAAAACGTTGCAAGTATTAAAGCATGTTTTAACGTCATCCGGACATAAAATTGCTTTATACTTTTTTATTTCGAAGTGGACGAGGACAATGCCCCTTTATAAAAACCATGACAATTTGATCAGTTTTCAGGTATCCCTTATCGTTTTTTGACAATCCAGAATACAACATTTGTTTTAAAATTTATAAATATTTCCAGTTGTTTAACTACAGATGGAAGGGGAGCATCAACATTCGGAAAATTTCGTCGTTGGTGCCGAATATATCAATGTCTTCAAGATAACTTGCAATTTTCTTCAACTTCTTCAAATCTTTCTATTGGGCTAGTTCGAGTTTGCGATAAAAATCGTTTTGCGCAAAATCCTTTAAATGTTGTCAGTTTTGCACGTATCTCTGACCGTTTTCACAATAAATAAAAATTTTTATTTTATTTTGAATATGAAAAAATTTTGAATAGTTTATGACGGGATGACATTTTCCCAGTGTTTAGAGAAACTAACAATGAATTCTACCTAATTTTTAAAGAACAGGACTTACAAGCACTTATTAACTAATGCATTAATGTAATTTATTAATATATTGATTATAACTACATAAGCCAGAAATGTAAATGCTTTTGAAATTTAATTCTGCTTAAATTATCGAGAAGTATTCATTTATTCAAAATTTCATTGTTCCAAATATAATTTTTCCCAAAAAGTACTAGAAAGTTACTAAATTTGTCATGACGGCTACAAATATTTCTAGATTAGCCAGATATTTTGTACGCTTCATTGCAAATCTAGTAACGTAATAGTATTCATGGTTGAAATAATATTTTGGGAACAATAACATTTTTTTTAATTAGTCCCTACAATCGAATTAGCATTTTACTACATATGAAGATAATTAAAATGTAAGCTATTTTCGTAATAAGAGGAAAAACATAAAATATGTTTTAATTTTTTTTTCTAAAATAAATCATTTAAAGGGTTAATCTGTCCTTAAGTAAAGATTTATGCATTTTTCCTCATAATTAGATATAAAATGAACAATAATATCTTCTGAACAAAATTATTTAGTAAAAAAACAAAATAAGAACCCATTTAAAGAATTACTGTTTCCTGTTATTTTTACAAATCAATAACAAAAATTAATGGCTAAAAATCATTTTCTTTTTTCACATTAGAAAATTAAAATTTTATGTAAATTTGTACCTCAATATTTTTGTTTTTGGGGGACGCGTCGCACAATTAAAAAGGGATTTTCTCGGAGATGGTTACTTCTTTCAGGATTTTTCTTTCATGATCCGACAGTTATTTAGCAGCTCGAAATTTTTTTTTTTTAATATATAAATTCGAAAATAACAAGTCTGCCTACCGAGCGGGCTTATTCTAATTGCGCGCGGCTCGCAAGTTTGAGCGCGCCTGTTGGGTCTCGAGCTACGCGCTCGGTCGTTGTACTTCCCTTATATTTTTGCATAGGACTTTGAAAGTTAAAGGTCAACCTATCAACAACTGAAATTTAGTGATTGTTAATTCTCTTTCTCTTTTCTTCAAAATGAAATATAATGAATTAAAATGAATAGAGATACAAGTTTGCATTGTTACTTTACTGAATAATGAATACAGTACTCATAGAAAGAATTTTGAAAAACATCATCTACAATCTAGCGGAAGAGTGGTTATACTTGTGTGTTATCATTCAATAATTCATTGTTCGAGAATGGCCGGTCATTCCCTTTTACATGCATGCGCGATATTGGACGAAAATATGCATTCGTGCAGAGGGCGAACGGTAAATCGGCCTTATCGATCGTAAAACGAGCAGCTCCATTCTCGACCCTCGTATTTGTATTATTTATCTTGTTATTACACTGTGGTAAAAATATGTAGGTACATCCCTATATCGTATCTGGAAAAGCGAGCGACGTTACTTTACGGACAACAATAGTCGATAAAAAATAGTACGAGTACAATGGAGTTCAAAGGCACTAGAAAGCTTTTTATTCACCTCACAGTAAAAAAAAACGTAATGCACTCCGCGGTATTGTGCTGCACTTATTGTTAAAATAATACTGCTACAACCTGCTGCTGTAAAAATAGGTTTTTTTACCACCGTAAAAAATCGTATGGCCTATGTAGAAGTATTGCACTTTATTAATTTCGTTATAATTACCAATCGAGTCAAAATAATCTTGACATAAGTGAAAAATTTATTGAAATTAAAAAGAACATTATTTTTTGTGTCATAACTTCAATCGAAACCGAAATATCCTATTTTTCCTTCTTTTTGTGGAAAATTATGTTTCTATTATATTATGTTGCAGGAATAGGGAAATGTATGTATACGAATGCAAAATTTCGCGGCTATACCCCGCGGGAGCAACAATGCGAGCTTGCTAACGAATCATGTTACCGACGAAACTCGCACGGGGGATAATTGTTACATTACTCCGCTACGAATTCAATTAGATCGATTTATGGTTGCAAGCGGTACATCCATACAGAATTCCGCTTATTATCCAGTGGGAGCGAAAAAACATATTATTAATGATAACTGAAGAGATATTCATTATTCAGCACATACGCATACCAGAGGAAATTGATTTTGTGTCTTTAATTGGCTTATATTGCGAAAGAGATTCAGAGGAAATTATTACTAGCCCGTGTGAAATAGATGACTTAAGCCAGATCAGATGCATCTCAGTTAGGCAATTAATTTGTTGCCCATTTTACAAAAAAAGATAGAAATCAAAATAAAATTTTCAATCGACATTAAGATATAGGATATGGTGGCAAATTTTAAATTTGAATTTATTTCTAATTCAACTAAAAATTGTCTCCGCTGATAGGCTATGGAAATTCGAATAAGTCTGTTTCTAGGAAAATTTCGAAAATGCTCGGATTACTGTAAACGGAAATTAGGAAGTTTAGTGCCTAATTCGAGGCGAGAGGCTCTTTTCGATGGTATAACCCCTGGGATCCGCGGAGCTTCATCCAACCTCTAGCGACGGCTTATCAGTTATCGGCTTACGCAAGAAGTTTTGATTTATGTAGATATATATACCCCGGTAAAAAGAAACTTTTTAAAACGAGCACGCTTTAAAAAGTTTACTTGAAACTTTGTCGCGAACATTGCTTTTCCGGGAAAACTTTAAGGGAGTTCCCCCTAACCTACGCCCCCCCCCCCGAACCGCACTTTAGGAACCATTTGAAGTCTTGTTGCTTTCCTCCTGAATCTATCTACATTTCGGTAAATACGACCAAGTCAGGTGATCTTAACCTGGTGTGAAAGTATGCCAGTTTTGGAAACTTTTCATGCTTGAAGTTTGAACCATTGCTTCCGCAATGACAATGCATATTTTTCATATATTTTTGCTCCACGAGCAGAATCCGAGCTTCCAGTTGTGAGAAGAAGTAGTAGTAATGTAAAAAATAAATAATATTTTTAAAAAATTATTTTGCATCTTGGACGACTGCATGAGGTGATGAACTAATGATTTTTCGGGCGGGTTCAAATACCATATAGCGCACATATTTCTACGTTGATGTTAACAGGAAATTTATGTTTATTAGAGTATTGATCATTTATTTTTAATGGATCTAATTATATTAAATTGATTTGAATTCCATTCGATTTCTAACGATTCTGTTAGCTTCTGTTCAATTTCGCCGAATCCCTGTGGATTCCATTGATTTTCGTTCTATTTCGATTGCCTGCTTGTGGATTCCATTCAATTCCTATGCACTCTATTTAATTACTTTAAAGTCCACTAAATCGCTTTAAATTCCACTATATTAATTGTTATTCTTTTTTTTTCATTTGGTATACTTAATATTCTTTGAATACCATTCAGTTACTCTGCAGCCTATTCAGTTCTAATAAAATAAATTGATTTTTTCGCAATCCATTAATTTCCCTTTAAATAAATTGAGCTCGGATTTCTTCTGATTTGAATTTCATTTAATTTCTTTCAATTTCGTTGGTTTCTGTTTTATTTCACGGAACTCCTTTTGATTCAATTGATTTTCGTTGTATTTCAATAACTTTCTTTTTATTTCCATTCAATTCCTCTGAACTCCATTGATTTACTTTTAGCTTCACAGAATAATCTTCAACTCTATTAAATTACTAAAAAGTCCATTGAATCCCTCTCTATTTCGTAAATTTAATCGCTTTTTCCAATAAATGATGAATTCTATTACGTTGATTTGAAATTCATTAAAGTCTCTTAAATTCGATCGTATTTAGATTGACTTCAATCAATTACACCAGGCCTCGACAAAAATTTTTTGGATTTAATTGCATTCATTGGAATACCAAATTTTCTTCACCTAGTATGAAATCCTTTGCATACCAGTCAGTTGCTCTAGACTTTCTGAAATCCATATATATTCTATTCAATTGCTTAAAAATCCATTAAATTCCTCTCAATTCGTTATATACTTCGATCAATTCCGTAAAGGTTCATATGGTTTCGCTTGTACTTGGTTTATTTGCTTTAGTTCCGATTTAATTCCTTTGGATTAAATTTCATTACTATGAATACTATTTAAATTCTTTGGATTTCTTTGTACTCCATTCGAGTTTTAATTATGATGGATAACAAAATGAATCCCATTAAATTTGATTTTCTTTGAAAGCAATTCTTTAAGCATTGTTCGATTACTCTAAAATCTGTGAAATCCCAAAACATTCCATTAGGATTTCATTGATTTTTATTTTATTTTTATTGCACATTATGGATTCCACTAAATTCTTTGGGATTACATTCAATTTGTTTGAATTCTATTGAATTCCACTGAATGTTTATAAATTATTTTGCGATTTTTGCACCTTGAAAATAAAGTGGCATTTACTTCTTTTTTTTATATTTCAAGTTCACTCCTGCTATTTGTAGTTTTACTGCAGCGAATAGAAAACCTGCTTGATTATTTTAATTTTAAATAGTTTAAATTGACCGAGAAATAGAAAATAGTTTGAAGGAGAGACAGATTTAAAAACAAATTGACAGGCCTCGAACTCAGGGCGGAAAGTCACAATTCGCGCTCATTAACGGCTACCCTAATTTACGATTTGCAACATGAACATCACTTAATACAAATTAAAAGTATAAACCCGATATTTTTAATTCTATTTCATTCCTTCAAAATCGATACAATTCCTCTTATTCTCATTGGATTCTGTTCACTTACGTATAATTTATTCAGCCTAAATTGACATCCGCTGTATTTCGATCCCTTGCTTTTGAATTCTATTTAATTTATTTAGATTCTACTTAATTCCTTTAACTTTTGTCGATTCCTTTTTTTTTGCCGAGTACCATTGAAGTTCATTGAATTCGACTTCGAATTAAATGTTCAAAACGCTATTTTGGTACTCTAGAATCCATCCAATTCTTATGGATTCCATTAACTGCTTCTAAATCCATTAGATTGGATTAGCTCCAATTACATACATTAGACTTCGACGAATTCCTTTGAATTTAATTTTTTTGATTGAAATTATATTGAATTTCTTTAAGTCCTCTCGAGTTCGTTCGATTTTGAACGATTTTGATTAACGATCAATCCCATTGAATTTTTGTTACTTAAAATTCATTTTTTTAAGTACGATGACCTAAATCTAAAATTGATGAAATTTTAAATAATTCCTTTGACGTTTTTCAAAATACATCAAATTCCTTGAAATTCGATTGGGTTTCGATTAGTCCTGTTAAATTCTATTAGACCTCGATGAGTTTCTTTGAAATGTACTATAATTCATTTATATTGTGTTTCTATTGCATAGTTCGTTCTACATAGAAATCTCTAGGATTCTATTCAATTTCTGATAAATCCATTAAAATCGATTGAATTTTTACGAAATCTTTGGTAGGTTCTTTGCGTTGACAATTAAGTGGCATTCCTGTTTTTTGAATATTTAGAGTTTGAATCCCGCTGTTTGTATTTTTTGCAGGAAACAGAAAACCTGTTTGGATTCTTCAATTTTAAATAATTTTGATTTTACAAGAAATAGAAGGGATTTTGAAGGAGAGATAGATTATAAAAAATACCCCGATAGGTTTCGAATACTGAATGGAGGATTACAATTCCCTACCTTAATTTACCATGCGAAACCTGAACTTCAGTTTCTATCGATTTCTTGATGATTTGGCTTGTGTCTGATCCTACTTGACTTCCAAAACGACGTTTTATTAAAAATCAAATAGCAAAAAGGAGCTTATTTTAGAAAAAATCATGAAATAATGGGAAAAAAATATTAATAATTTAGAGTTTAACGGATTTATGTTTTACTTTGTGTGGAAAGGAAATAAGGTGGTGACTTTGTTGAGTATTTGGAATTAATTAAGATGAGAACTGCAGAGATGAAAATTCTGCTTTGATTTTGATCTCTGAGTTTAAATTCTCTTTTAAACATGACAGTCTCGCGAGTTGCGATCCTTTAATCCGGAATAAATTAACCCAAGGAATAAGAGATTTTCAAACGAGTGGATAGACGGGACTTGTAATTGGTGCTGTTATCTGCGAACCTTATTTTTAACAAAGAAGCTACTTCGAAGTCATAACAAGCCACTGATGTCACTATTGATTACCTCAAGATAGTCAAGTAGAATGAATTATAAGCAATTAAAAATTATGTATAAGCTTTAATACATGAAACCAAAGCAATCAATTTTATAAAAACATAATAAGTATTAAACGCCGATAATGATACAATAATGATTTCCTTCTTTAAATATGGTATCACGAAAATAAATAAACTATGTAAATCATTAATTAGAAATCCGACCATTCGGGTACTTTTTAATCACATTTCGCGGAGTCATTTTGGTTTATTCGTGTTTGTATCGCATGGCGTAAACGGCACGATAAATTTGGGTAACTCATTGCTCATTGGCCTTGAATCGATTTATTAGCTGGTACTTGTCGCATGTCTATGTGTGGTCAGTCCATTTATTCCTCTTTTCGTGCCGTTTAATGCAGATATCGGCGAGGCGATTGTACACCAATAAATTTGCGGCGAAAGCGATAAAACTCGCTGTTTCGATTGCAGACTCGAATTCGACTTCACCAAATGAATCTTTTCCCTAAAACTCAACATAAGTGTAAAAATAATTAATCAAGTTTTTTCTTTTTCTATGAATTATTATATTTTTTATGAAATATTAAAACCCAATGAATTATAGGACTATACTTCCTGGAATTCTGCAACTAAAGCAAAAGAAAAAATTCCAAATCTTATTTGATTTAAACAAAAACAAGTTTTCTCCCTTAATTTTCTACCAGCTTTCAAACCTCCTTACAACAATATATATCATGTAATTGCAATTAAATGTTTTGAAAACAATAATTCTATTTTAAAATCTGCAAGATTTCTTTAATTTCAAATAAGCGGCTTCAAAATCTATTAATTTCTCTTAAATTCGATCGGGCTCCAATTGATTCCAATTGTATGTAATTTTCATTCAATTCCTTTGAATATCTTTGTATTCAATTTGATTTCATCCAATTCCATTGAATTCCAATTAACTTACAATAAAATTCTTAGAACATCTATCGCTTACTCTAGAATACATGAAATTTCCTTGGGATTCATTGTGCTTCGATTAGTTCTAAAGATTTTAAATAAATTTCGACAAATTCCTTTTGATAATATTTAATTCCATTATATGTCGATGAATTTCTATGGAATGCATTGATTTTCTTTGGATTTAATTCAACACTTTTAAAATCAATGAAATTACTTTAAAATTTATTTAATTCCCTTTATTTCTTTTTAATTTCTCTTGCTTCAATATAATTCCTTACTTTATTTGTATTACATTTAATTTCCACAAATTTCGTCGAATTCCCTTAAATTTCATTATCTTTGAAATTAGTTGTTATAATACCCTTAAATTACTTTAAAATCTTTGAAATCTATACAATTTGACTAAGCTACTTTAATGTAAAGAGAAATTGCTTAATTTATTATATTTCGATTAATTCATATGAATTTTATTAGACATTCACGAATTCCTCTGGATTACAATGCTTTCCCTTGAATTCCCAAAACTTGATTTAGATTCCATTGAATAACTTTGAATTATTTTGTATTCCTTCTGATTTCAATTACAATCGATCCTATTTAGTTCCTCAATTAATTTAAGAAAAATTGAATTTTGTCGGATTCTGCTAAATGTCTCTGAATATCAATTTACTGTCGATAACATTTTTGGAGCAAAATTCAATTACTTTAAAATCAATGAAATCCATTCAATTTGATTCCGTTTCTATAACAGTTGATTTAATTTATTTCCTAGATTTCTTTTTATTGCACCCAATTTCGTCGAATTCCCTTAAATTTCAGTTATTTTCTATTCAATTTTTAGAATATCCTTAAATTAATCCAAATTATATCAGATACGTTAATTTTCATTGAGTAACTTCGACATGGACTGAAATGCCTTTAAGTCCATTATGTTTCGTTTATTTCTGATGAATGGAATTGAAAGAATGCCCTTGTATTCAACTAATTACTTTTTAGTCTATTAAATTCCTTTAAATTCTTGATTAAATTACTTTTTATTCTATTTTTTTTTATTACATTTAATTACTTCTGAATTTAATTTATGTATATTCTATTCAGTTCAGTCTAATTCTGTTGGATTTTATTGAATTTCATTTACTTCCAATACCACTTTTGAAATACACTGAAGTTAGTTTAAAATCTCTGAAGTAGGTTGAATTTCATTAACCCCTGCGTGACACACTCGGATGAAAATCACCCCAAGCCTACTTGCAAAAATGATCATTTTTTGTATTTCCATTGAACATTTCAATTTTTTTACTAGTGTAAATATAACTTTTTGACTCATAATAAGTTCTAAAATAATTGTCAAGCTGAAATAATCAATAGTTTATTTGTTATAATAATTTTTATTGCTGAGTTGCAATGTACCCCAGTTTTTAAAATACGCAACTCCGCAGAAGCGTGACAAGCAAGGGTTGAGCTGCCTTAAAATAAAAACAAATCCCTTTATTACACTGTTTTTCGATTGGTTGTTATGAATCGCATTAGACTTCGAAGAATTCCTTGGGATTCCATTTATCTCTGTTGCATTTTCACGTTTACCTTTTGAGTGAATTTTTTTCTTTCGATTAAATTGAACTCTTTTGAAATTCATTGAATTACTTTGAATTCCATTTATTTCCTTTTGGTTCCATGTATTTACTTTTGATTCAATTTGATTTCTTAACTTATTTTTATTTTGCCTAATTTTGTTTAATTCTGCCAAATGCTATTGAAATTCAATTTCCATCCGAAACAATTTTTTTCGTACTCTTAAATTACTTTAATATCTTTAAAATCCGTTGAATATCATTAAGTGGCTTCGAAATAAATTGAAATCCCTTAATTCCATTATGTATGGGTTAGCTCCGATAAATCCGATAATTCGACGAATTCTAGCAAATTCCATGCAATCTCATTTAATTCCAATTTAATTTTGTGGAATAGCCTAAAATTACTTCAAAATCTGTGAAATCAGTGAAATTTCATTAAGTTGCTTCTATATAAATTGAAATCCCTTCAACTTCAGTAAGTTTCGATTGGTCCCCATAGATTTCATTAACTGTTAACGAATTCGCTTCAATTCCAATAGTTTCCGTTGCATTTAAAATAGGGGCAATAGTTTGTAGTTTCTACAATCTCAATACAGGTGATGAGAAGTTTTTGCGGATTTGGTGTGGAAGGTGTCAGTAAAGTGAGAGGGTGAAAGGCTGAAAGGTGAGTAGAGTTGCGAGGAGTGAATGAGGGTGTTAAAAACTAATTTTCATTATAGTTGTGGGGTGGAATTGAGCAAATTAGGGAGAGTGAGGTTAGGTTGGCAAGGGAGTGCTGTAGTTTTGTAGTCAGGAGTTTGGTTCTTCAGTGTGGGCAAGGATGGTTCTAGTGGTGCAGGGGGTTGTTAGGGGAGAGTAAATGGTGTCTTTAGGGGCTGTGAGGGAGGAAATAGTGCTAAAAAAAGCAAAATTTGGGGCGGTAAGTGGGAACGGCCTTGAGAGACATCTGTTGGATGCAGTAGGTAATTATTGGCATGGATAGGTCACAGTTACCGACGAAAGAACGCGAGGTGGGTAGCTAGAATACTCGCAGTGCGTTTAGTGAACTCGAAGGAGACGAAATTTCCAGCAGGCACGAGGGCCAGCTGGGCGTGGTCCGGTGTCGAGTGGCACATTAGGGAGAGAAGAAGATCGGAATGAAGGAAACGCCTAATCAGAGACAGCAAGGATAGCCCGGAGAAAAATGCCTTAGAGAGTCCCTTTAAAAAGAGCGTACCGACACGTAGGTCACCCTTCATAAAAATGGCGGGGCAGACAGAGAAGGAGGCTTTAAGGGCGTTGATAGGCGAAGTTAGAGGGTTGAGGGAGGACGTAAGGGGGGCGATGGAGCAGATGGAGGTTATGAGGGAGGACCTGAGGGTAAGAGATAAGAGATGGGAAAAGGAGTTGAAAGAGCTGTGGACCCAAGTTGAAGGATTGCAGAGAGAAGTGGCGTCCGCAAAGAAGGAAAAAGATGATTAAATGAAGCAAATGGAAGAAGAGATAAGGAAGTGGAAGGAAAGAGCAAAAAAAACTCATGAGAATGTGAACGGCAGGTCGGAAAGGGAATAAGTGACAGTGGGGAGGAAGAGAAGCAAGGTATTTATAAGAGTGTGGAGAACATGGTAGAAGAGAAAGTAGGAGAGCGTGGGTATGAAAAGGAGAAGAGAGCGGATAGGAAAAGAATAAGGGCAATGGAGTTAAGGACGTAGAGGAAAGAAAAGGCAGGTAGAAGAAATAATTAAAGGGGAGGGGGTGGAAGCGCTGCTACAGAGCATAGGATTGGTTAAAGGCAAGATAGGTAAAGTTAGGGTGGAGGAAAAAGGGAGAATGAAGTGGCGGTTGTAGAATTGGAGAGCTGGGAAGAAAAATTGGGGGTAATGCGTAACAAAAATGGGATAAAGGACAAGAAGGTTTTCATCGATCAAGATTTAACAAGAAGGAAAGGGATGTGCAGAGGATTCTAAACCACAGGGCTAGGAAGGAGAGTTGTGAAGGGAGAGTGGCAAAGGTAGGGTATCGGAAAATAAAAATAGAGAAGAAAATATGGGTATGGGATGAGGAACAGGGGGTTTTGAGTGAAGTGCAGCGTAATTTGTTTCGTGGGTGCTGGAATGCAGCAGGGGTCAAGAAGAAAGATGAGGATTTTTGGAGGTCTATACAGGAATTTGATGTGGTGCGTTTGATAGAGACGTGGGTAGAGAGAAAGGAATGGGATAGTGTAGAGCCAAAGCTGCAAAGGAGAGTTATAACAGGGGTTAGAGATGGATTAGAAAAAGAAGTCCATGTAGAGGGAGAGGGACAGGGCGTGCAAATGAGGACAGTGAAGATAGGGGAGCTTGTGCGAGGCAATGGGAGAGAGGGGAGTTGAGAGAGGCCTGAACGAGAGGGTGAGGGAGGTATATGAGGAGACGAAAGATGTTTGGATATGTGGATGACATAGTGCTGCTGGCAAAGAGCGAAGAGGCTTTAAAGGAGATGAAGAAAAGGTTGAGAAGATACTTCGACAAAAATAGGTTGGAGTTAAATGCAGATAAGTCGAAGGTTGTGGTGTTCAGAAAAGGAGGGGTGAGAAATAAGGGAGGGGAGTGGGAAGGAAACTGCAAAGCGGTACAGGCGGTGAAAGAGTTTGTGTACCTGGCCTTTCTGTTTCGGAGAAACGGGGGAGTGGATGGTCATATAAAAAAGAGAGTGAGAAGGGAATGTAGTGATAAGGCAAGTGTGGTGGCTAAGAAATAGGTTGTTTGCAGATGATTTTGTAAGGAGAATGAAATTGTGTAATTCGCTAGTGATAAGTGGCTTATCTTAAGGAGTGGAGGTGTGGGCGTGGAAGATAAGTGAGGAGTTAAATAGGAAACAAGAGAGGTATGTAAAGTGGACACTGGGGTTAGCAAGGAATACGACGAACTATATTGTCAGGAGGGAGACAGGAAGAACGATTTTAGGAATTATAACGGGGAGCCGAGCGTGTAAATATAAGGAGAAAGTTTTGGAAGAGGGTGGAAGTAAGCTGGTTAGGGAATGTTAATGGGAGAAGGAGAAGAGACGCAGGGGTGGGAAGATAGAGGTAGAAAGTGAAAGGTTTTTTAGAACGAATAGATTGCAAATAGATGAATGTATGAGTTGGTTAAAAGGAATAGCATGGAGAGAGAGAAGGAAGCAGGGAAGTAGAGAATAAGAGAGTCAAGGTTTAATAGGAAGTATATGTAGATTATGCCAAGGAAGAGAGCGCAATATTTGTGTGAGAAAGGAGAGCAAGGAAGTCAAGAAATTACAGCGAGAATGAGATGCGGATGCATGGAAAGTTATAATAGGTTCTGGCTTTCTGCTGAGAAGAGGAGGTGTGAATTGTGCGAGAAGGGGTATGCAAAAGTGGAGCACTGGTTGGAAGAGTGTGAAGAGGTGGCAAGGAGTGGGATAAGCATGGAGGTATTGTTGCATGAAAGGGGTGAAGAGGAATGGAGAAGGAAAGATTGTTAATAGGAGAGGAAGTATATTTAAGAAGATCGTACATATTGTAAATAGAAGATAAGGATTAAAGATTAGCTGTGAGGCAGAGGCTGGCAAGGCGAGGCACAGCGAGAAAATAGCGTCATGCGTGCGAGGCAAGAAAGCAGCGACATGCGCGCGAGGCGATGCGAAGCGAGAAGGACAAGGTCGGCTTAGAGATTATGTGTGGAGGGATATTAGTTTTAAGAAGTTAGTTTTCAGAAAATTCTGTGAAAAATGGAAGTGTAAGCAAGTCAATTTTTTAAGGCCAGCAGACTGAAAAATAAACGTTTATCTTTCTATCTATCTAGTATATAATTTAGTTCCCGTGAGATCTTTTAAATTTATTTTAATTACTTCGCGCTCTCTTTAATTTAGTTATATGCCTTTGAATTCCGTTCAATTTTAATTTCTACAGAATTGCGTCGATATACGTTTAATTCCATTTAATTCCAATAAAATCTTTTAATCTCATTGAATTGCTTTAAAATCCATAAAATTCTCTCATATTGGATTGAGCTAGTTCAAAGTCTATTGAATTCCTTTAAGTTTTATATAATTTCAACGTATTTTTTGTGTTTTATTGACTTTCGTTGTTATTGGTTTCATGTCACTAATTTTCGCTAAGTTTTCTTTATTCCTTTAGAATTTGATTTAATTCCTTCAGATCCATCCAATTTTTTTGAAATTTAGTGTTCTTTTTTAATACCAGTGAATTCGTATTCATTAAATTAAATTGTACTGAATTTCTTTGGTTTTGGAGAAATTTTTCTCCTTTCTATTGAATCATTTGATCCGCGGAAGCACAACGGTCGTCAAACTATCAATAAAAATGTTGAACTTGAATTTTTGGAAATATCAAAATAGTCGCAGTTATTTACTGTGTATGGATTTCAGCTTCAAACGTTTATGTTTTTAAATCTAACTCAAAACTTTTGAACAGGTGTAAAAAATAAAATTGAATTTATCAGAATGCAAAAAGCGTAAGACAAAAAAAAAGCTAGTGAGGCTGGAATTGCTTAATTTAATAAAAAGAAAACAAAAGGGTATATTTATAAGGATGAGAAATTGTTTTTGAAATTTGCGTAATTCAGTTTTGAATTTTTATTTGAATAGAAAAACAGTAAAAAGAAGAACGCTATCGAACTTCATAGACACAAAATTTCTGTTGATCCAGCGTTATTTCTACTGAGGCTTCAATTTCTAAATAATAGATTTCAAATGCATATTGGAATTGCTAAGCAAGCTTGATCATAATTAAACTGGATTATTTGGAATTAATATTTGATTGTTCAGTCCTTTCCGCGTTCGATGGAAACTTGTAAAGGTACCAATTTCGCACACTCTATTATAGACTTGATGATATAATCGAATCAACTACGTATTCACATTTGCAAGTTTAATATCAGAATGGTTACGATTATTTCGGAATTCACTTTTATCAATTCGTTATTAATAATTTTGTTCATTTAAATATCCATGTATTTACTTTTTTGGAAAAATAACCTATTTTCATACATATTAAGTTTACGATACAAAAGCGAATCCCAATTTATTTTAAAATAATAGAAAAATACATTCAAATATTATATGAAACGAAAAATTTCCGTTCACGGGTATTGAATCCGGGTCTTCGCCTTTTCCAGTCGAGGACCTTAACCCCTTACCCAATTCCAAATTCAGAATAAAATATTCGATATAAGTCGAGTTTTTTTTACTATTTCACTATTTATTTGCCTATATTACTTAAAATTACACACTCTTGACGCAAAATTATAAATGAGGTGATGCGCAATTAGGATATCCAATTCAAGAAAAACAAAATATTCCTCTAAATTCATAATATTTCTTTAAAAATTTAATACGGGAATTAATGATAAATTAGCACAAAATGAACTAATCTCGCCCAATTATGCTACTTTAAAGATGTCGCTCTGTAAGCTCGTTGAAACAGAATAACAAATTGCACTAAAAAGGAGCTCAGATAGGGCGGCTCTCGAAAGCAGCGATTTTACAGGATAAATTTGCAGAATGCATAGCTGAATGCATTAATAGCAATCTCGATGCATTCGTATTCAGTGGACTTAATGGAACGTACGAAGAGAGACAGAGATTGGGCCGTCAAGAGACTTAGCGAATGTAGCTCGAATGGTACAGTAGGTTTTGTTTGGAGGCAGGGGGTGGTACCGGCTGATAGAATTCAATTCCACGGTCGATTATGCAGGCAGCCTCCCGGATTAGGTATTACGCGCTACCATTTTGCGTCGATGAACGGATTACATGGTATGTACGTATGACCGACTCGTAGGTCATTCGTTGGCCTAAAACCTTTTTGAAAATTGATTTCGCCTATAATCGAGTAAGCGAAACTAGAACGAGAAGAATTATTAATTATAAGCAAAATTACTTTTTAAATAAATTCATTTAATTTTGAAAATCTATAATTTGTTTTATAATTGCTTCACGTTGGTACACTTTAATCCACACGTGCGTAAATGTTTAAACAAATTTCTAAAAAGAAATCCCCGGGTGGGGATTTCAACCCGGAGAATGGAATCACTTCGCTCAGGATTTTTGTAGATAATTCTTTGAAGTTTTGTAGCCTAAGGCACTAGTGATTATTATTTCGGTCGGGTGGCTGCTTATACGTCCGTCTATGTTCCTTCCTTCCCAGGTTGGGTGCGCTAGCGGACATCACTCGGTATTAGCCAACTTTACTCTGTAAATTAGTGGACCTCACCCTGTATCATAACCGAGTTTACCCGTACCCTATCCAATCTTATTCTGTACCGTAACTAAATTTACCCTGTTTCCTAGCCAACATTGTCCCGTATCCTAGCCAACTTTACCCCGAACCCTGGCCGACTTGACGGCGTTCCCTGTTCGAATTCAACTTGTACCGTAACCAACGTTAGCCCTGACTTAGGTTGACTTTACCCCGTATTCTAGGCGATCTTATCTCGTACTCTAGCAATATTTACTCCTTACCGTAGCAATATATATCCCTTACCCAAATAAAATTTACCCAGTAATCTAGGCGATCTTATCCCGTACCCTGGAAATATTTACCCCTTACCCAAACAAACTTTACCCCGTACGGTGGGCGACTTTAACGTCGTACATGTTTCTGCAACATATCATTCAATTTCTTAAGGCTTGAACTGTCAAAATACTCGATTAAAAGTCGTCATTTCTATTTATTGTTTATTGAAAAATGCATCTGTTTATTGCACAATTTTATACGTGCGTCTAAAACTCAATAACTTCCCCGAATTTTTTCATATCGATTTGTAACACTCACCTTTGTATTGCTGCCTCTTTCCTCTACAATTTAAAAAAAAATGGGCTCGCTAGCTCCATTAGGAGCCAAGTTAGCTTTTTTTCAAAAAATTGCAACGCCTTAAGTTATAAACATGGAGAAACCGGACTTTTTTTAATTTACAGCTATAGAGTCAAGCTGTATTGCCAACTACTTGAAAATGCGAATATTACTTGAGTTTTCCTTTAAATCGTCGGAAGTCCGAGGTACGAACTCGAACTCGGCGCACTGGATGATGCTGGGGGGAGAGCGTCATCGCGCGCTCTGGAAACTGAAAAACTCGCTTCAAATTCGCATGCTCCTGCATCGATTATTCATTTACTTATTTGTTTGGATGGAACTGTAAATTTTTCATCAACTTATATTTAACTTATGGCAATTAATTAATAGCAGGGAACCTTTAAAATAAATTTTGTGCAGTAAAACATAAACGATTTTTCAATAAATGTAACACTCCATTGACTGTCGAATTGTGCGACGAATGTCGCATTGTGCTAACAAAGGAATTCCAAAAAATAAATAATAATTTCAAATAAAAAATTCTTATTTTCTATTTGTGAGCCTCGACGGCTTTTTAGATAAGTACTGTAAATAATGATAATGATGTAAATTTTATTGAACGTAAGTTGATTATAATAAAATGTTAATAAAAAACTTTTTTCAGAATAAGTTCTTGTCATGTTTTGTTTTAACACTTCTATTATATGGTAAATATTATTATTTTATGGGTTCCCTGCTATTAATAAATTGCCATAAGTTAAATATAAGTTGATGAAAAATTTACAGCGTCGTACGAAAAATTAATTAAATGTATAATCGATGTAGGAGCACGTCCACTGTGAATTTGAAGCGAGTTTTTCAGTTTCCAGAGCGCGCGATGACGCTCTCCCCCCACCATCATCCAGTCCTCTAAGTTCGAGTTCGTACCTCGGACTTCCGACGATTTAAAGGTAAGCTCAAGTAATATTCGCATTTTCAAGCAGTGGATAATAAAGTTTGACTCTTTAACTGTATATTAAAAAAAAGTTCAGTCTCTCCATGTTTATAACTTAAGGCGTTGCAATTTTTTGAAAAAAAAGCAAACTTGGCTTCTAATGGAGCCAGCGAGCCCATTTTTTTTAATTGTAGACAAAAGATGCAGAAATACAAAGGTTAGTGTTACAAATCGCTAAGGAGAAAGTCGAAGAAGTTATTAAGTTTTAGATGCACGTATAAAATTGTGCAATAAACAAATGCATTTTTCAATAAACAATAAATAGAAATGACGACTTTTAATCGAGTATTTTGATAGTGCAAGCATTAAGAAAATGAATGATATATTGCAGAAAGTTTTACGACGTTTTTTCATGTCTTTATAACATTTGTTAATTAACCGTTTTTTTTGCCTAAAACTGATTATTCATAACCTATCAAAAATGTTGAATCGAAAAAAATTATGGATATTAGTATCATTACAGCGGATAGCTTGCAATAATTTAGCATGTTTTATTTGTTCAGAACTATAAAAAAATTATGGAAAAAATAGCGTTTTTTAATGGTTTTTTGTTAATAACTAATTAGTGAATTCGCGAATTTCAACGCGCGACGACTCATTCGAGGAGGATTTTTAAGAGTTAAAATTGGATGAAATACCAATTCTTCCTAATAATATCCAGTCGAGCCAGAGTAGAAAAACGATTTTTCAGATATATTTGAATTATTTAAACAATGTTGCCGGAAGAATAACGGGTAAATAACGCAAGATTATGTTCAATACCAGTATTCAAACACATTTTAAACATGAAATCGAGGCTGTACAAAAACTTTTGATAAAATGCAGATTGCCTGGACTACTAGTGTAATTTGAAAAAAGATTCTCATTTTAAAATATGATTTTCCTAAAAAAAAAAAAATTGGACAAAAAGGAAAGAGAGAAAAGAAAAATGAGAAGGCAACAACCAAATTCTTTTCCCTCTCATCTTTATTTTCATTATTAACAAATCACAATAAAAAAAGCATTTGTGAATAATATTCATCAACGTTTCAGTACTCATACAGCACCCTTAGAAATGTAAAACAAAAATAAACAGGTAGGAAAAGCAACGAAGAAACGATGCTCTACCTTTGATACCTTAGAATCAAGGTCATGAATAAAAACTTGATTCTCACGTAAGAAAAACAGGCCACCCTTGTTTCGATGATGTTCCTACCTGCTCAAATTTTGCTCACCTCGATAAGGTTGCTGTATGAGTTCCAAAACGCTGCAAAATCTCAACACGCGCTATGAGCGCGACTCGTCCGTTTGAGCACTTTGACATATTTAAAACTCGCTCTTCGGGCTCGGAAATTTATTCTTTGCACTTGAAATGCTGAAATGAAACTTGACCAAAAAGATCTGTTTTAGATCCCAGCATGTATACACGGCTTCATATTCTGAATTTTCTACTTAATTAAGTACATTTATTAATTCTGATGTTAAATTTTGATGATTACTGGTCAAAATAATTATGCTGCGGCCTCGGTGGCGTAATTGGTTAACGCTGCACTCGTGAAAAGTGGCGTTCCATGTTCAAATCCGGACAGTGGCTTATTTTTTCTCGTTTCTTCAGAAAAATACTTTTGCAAGTAATCAGCTAAATTTAACATCAACATTAATTAATTATCCTGGTCGACAGAATAACATAATTGCTTTTAATTAAGTATCGTTAAAGAATAAGTTGCTCAAAGCTCTGTACGCTCAACAAAGTCCTATTGAAAAATGGTTAAAAGAAACTTTGTTAGATTTTTAAAAAGCTATAATTTCTCTTTAAGACATTTTTCTTATTTTGCGTCCTTTGTTTCGAAATTAGAATGCTGTAGTGTACAATTTCGGACAATTCTAACACTTTCTCAAACATAAATGATGAGAATGTAATAAATTATGACAAATTTGTATCTCTTTTTCATGCTGATAACTTTTGTCTATCCATTGTTTCTCGTAACTTATGTCGTTTTTCACCAAATTTACTTTTTGTTCTTTTTATTAATATTTTTTACGAATTGAACCAGAACTACGCATCCTATCAAGCAGTGGATATAAGAAAATTTGTATCTCCTTTTTGGGATCCCAATTTTAGTTTATAAACTTTTTTTTTACTTGCATAGTTTGAACACAAAATGGAATTCTTAATTATTTTTTTCATAATAAAAATGGGAACTTTCGATTGTTTTTCTTTTTTTTTGACTTTTTTCACATCCTGCGATGTTTGGCTAAAAACTTTGATTATTAATTGATTTTTCAAATCTTAAAACTGCTATAACTCTAATAATTAATGTTTTTTCGATAAAGTCGATATAGTAAATTGTTGGGCTTTCTATTTACTACAAAAGACAGAAATAGAATTTTTAAATCTCAAAAATATTGGTCGCAAAATTTTCGAAAATACACCAACTTTTTGAATTTTTTTCAAAAATAGCTGGTTAGCGAAGTCTTCTTTTCTTTCAAGGTCCTAAAAAAGTGTACCAATGCACAAACTTGATTTGTTTATTTTTTAAGAGTTATCGCGCTTACAGACCGACGGACGGATGGACAGACATACGACATCGGCGAAACTTGATTTTCGGATTCAGGGGGCTCAAAACGTGGAGACCCGTTGAAAAACTGTGATGACAAATTTCAGACAATTCAAATACTTTCTTAATCATGAATTATGAGGATGTAACGCTCCGGTATTCATACAGTACTCTTATCAAGGTACGAAACAGTTGAGCAGAAAGGAACAGCAACGAAACAACGATGCTCTCCCTTTGATACCTTAAAATCGAGTTATTATAGTCGATCTTAATTCTAAGCCATTGAAGGAAAAGCATCGTTGTTTCGTTGCTGGTCCTACCTGCTTAAATTTTTTGAAATAATTTGAGCAGATAGGAACAGCAACGAAACAACGATGCTCTCCCTTTGATACCTTAAAATCGAGTTATTATACTCGATCTTAATTCTAAGCTATTAAAGGAAAAGCATCGTTGTTTCGTTGCTGGTCCTACCTGCTTAAATTTCCTAAGAAAAATTTAAACAGATAGAAACAGCAACGAAACAACGATGCTCTCCCTTTGATACCTTAAAATCAAGTCTTTATCCTTGATGTTAATTCTAAGCTATTAAAGGAAAAACATCGTTGTTTCGTTGCTGGTCCTACCTGCTTAAATTTCCTAAGAAAAATTTGAGCAGATAGAAACAGCAACGAAACAACGATGCTCTCTCTTTGATACCTTAAAATCGAGTCTTTATCCTTGATCTTAATTCTAAGCTATTAAAGGAAAAGCATCGTTGTTTCGTTGCTGGTCCTACTTGCTTAAATTTATTTAATCTTGATAGGGATGATGTATGAGTACCAAAAAGTCTACGAATATTATTTACAAATGCTTTTTAATTGTGATTTGAAAATAATAAAAATAAAAAATACTAAAGAAACAAAGAAAAATAGAAGGAAGGGAATTTGATTGCTTGCCTTTTCATTTTTATTTCTTATTTTTTTATTTTTGTCCAGAATTTCTTTTTTGCAGGACATTTTTTTTTTAATTAATATTTTTTGAAATTACAATAGATACATATTATGTTTGTTTTCAAAATTGGATCGTTAGATTCTTGCTTTTGTTTTTTAGGAATTCTATACATTGACGTGATTATTGCACGTTAAGTAGAATTTTAAATTTTACTTTAAACTAAATTAAATTTTTTAAATTATAATTCTACATTTAAGTTGGTGAAAAAAAATTTTTTCTCAAAATTAAAGATCCCTTTTTCGTAGGTTGTCTTTGAAGCAATAGCAGTAGTATGCACAAAGTGGAGAATAAATTCGTCCGTCGATACTTGACGCGTCCTCGAAACCGTGAATACCGCCGTCAGTCAGCAGTTTTTTTCAGAAAGCATCGGAATTAGAAATTTCCGTCGCTGCTCTTACAAGTGAGTCAGCAACTTCACGAAAATCGAATTATTATCTCCATCAGAGCGAAAACCTTCTTTTATCGTCTTTTGCAAGTATCTGAAGCCTCTAGAATGACAAAAACTACTAAAGGATAATGAATAATCTACAAGCTTAAAAAAAAACTTTAAACATGCGTTAATTAATATAATACTACAAAAATATGTTCCCAATAGAATGTAAGAGAAAAAAGTAATAAAAAAACTTCCAGGAGTCTGGAGTCGAACCCGGGCTCGCACCTCACGAATCCCATGCTACAAATTCAAGCTGTTTCTCTAATTTTCTATTTATTCTTTTAAATGTGTTAAAATATTATGCTCTGGACTCTAAATAATACAAAATAGGACAACATGCGTAAAATGTGATGGAAGCTGGGACTAAGAAAGAAAGCTTTCCGGATCAGGAAGTCTTTCAAGAACAGAGGAACGTTCGCTTTGTAGAAAATACGCGACACAAAGGGAAGGTCGTAATTAAAAGAAAATATCGACCAGCTGGCCGCAAAGGTTTTAACAACGGTAAAGACGATACTTAGACATCAAAGGCAATACTTTCGAGTAGCGACTTAAGCTCCTTTGAGTCTCACGGAATTGGCCCATAATCCCCGCAGTAAGAACTGCTAGACTTTCTAAGAGAGTATAGAAGAAAATAACCCTGCCCAGTGGCGTAGCGATCTCGTATTTGTTACCAATTAATCATCAGTTAGGAATAAATCGGTACCCTAAGGAGAAGGATTAACCCCCGTAAGAGAGGACAGGCTTCTCCATGATAAATCGCACTTCTCTTCCCTCGCTGCGCTAGGACGACCATTTATAATATTGGATTATGCCATCAATCGAAGTCAACCTCTCTCGCTCATAGAATGTACACCGGCGTCTACTCTTCCTCAAAATCGACAAAAAATGATCATGAAAAAAATTCACGAAGAAATAGTCTAAGTCAAAGTCGGATTCTTCAACTTTTTCGCTAAAAACAGGTCTAGTGGTTAAGACGATCGACTACTAAATTTTCTCCCTGCATTCGATTCCTGAAGGCTGATGATTTTTTAAAAATTAATTTTGTCTTTTGCATCTCTCTCAATACGAAAACCACTTTTTTACTAATCGGTATTGGTATTTAATATTTATAAATTAAATATTTTAGTCAAAATAATGCACAAATATGTTACGCAACGATACCGTTGTTCGTAATATGGTGTTTGGAAAAGGCACGGAATTTGAACAATCAATTTGCGATGAGGTAGCATTATCGCGGATATTATGTCCTAAGTAAGTCTGCTGCGGGTAATTCGGAACAATTTCGAGCTTAGCGGTTTCTGCTATTTGCACGGGAAATTGCGCCTGCTGATGTCACATCCGCTGACTGACTATCTGTGGGGCTTCCAATTGTTCGGGTCGATTCGCTACTTCGCCTTCATAATCCTTCGAAAATTTGTCGATTAAGGTCCTTTTTCACTCTCATTCATATAAGATTACTAATAGTAATCTTTCAAGAGCACCGGTTTTTGGCGCCTCAAGAAGAAATTTAGAATTTAGGGACTATGAAAAAATAAAATATTTAATTTTAAAATAGTGATAATTATAAAAAACGGTTTGGTATATTCATACGTATTTTGGGTGGCTGAATATGCTCCATTGTTGTCTTCATAACCTTAAGAAACACTTCTTTACACAACTCACAGCTCCACAAAAAGGAGAAGTTCCGATGGACCAGTTTAGTAAATTCTTACATATTTTGGGTCGCTGGATCCGAATCCAATGTTGTAATTCTGAAATTAGCATGTGTGTTTTTCCAAACTAAAAGAAATGTACGGAAAAAGTGTTTTTTGAGGTTCGAAGTTTTTGATGTCAAGAAGAAAAGAAGAGCTAATTTCGGATGCGGATTCAGCGACCCAAAATATGGAAGAATTGACTAGCCTGGTCAATCAACACACCTACTTTTCATAGGGATGTGGGATGTTTGTCAGGAGTGTATTTTAAAGACAGAGAATTGGGAATTTAGAAGAAAAACAAAAGCTAACTTTAGAGTTTCAAACTTTATGAGGTTGGGAAGTAAACATCGGATTCGCATTCAGTGACCTAAAATACGCAAAAATAGACTATTCTAATTCATCAAAACTCCTACTTTCTTATGGTGCTGTCTTAGTATTTAATGATGATAAAAACTTGAAAAAATTATTGAAAAAAATATGTGATACAAAATTTGGTTTTAGTTATTGCAATTTTTTATTAAATTTTATCTTAGATTATGTGCAACTTATTGAGTAATATCTACATTCAATTTCTTGAAGGATTAGGAATCGTAATGGTTTAATGGAGTTGTGGCTGAATCTTGATTGCTCGGGTTACATTGTGCGGTTCAAACCTAATGGACAATTTCGGAGACCAATATCGGTTTATACCCCTTAGGTTCTTGGATTTCTGCACATCGGACATTGAGCAATGTGACAATAATCGATAATAAATATAAATTAGAAATTTGAAGCAAATGATTTAGAACTTAACCTATTAAGTCCTGACTGGACACATTTTTAAGATTTATTTTAACGGCTCTATTAACTATAAAATCGGGAATAGAAAAAATCGACAATACCTATTTCCGACATAAAATTGTCTGATCTTTATATTTCCGTAGTTAGAATTTCAAAAAATGCATATTTAAAAATATATATTTGTTTATTTTACAAAAAACACGAACTGTCGAATAAAAAAAATTTCTACTATGTAATTTTAGGATCGAAATCATCAGTAGATTTTTTTGATTTGTGCATTAAAACTGTCCATGCACTCTAGCCTTTAAAATGTAGAGGTAGGTTTTTTTCAAATTAAACATGGCGGCATTCAATATGGCGGCCGAGATAATAAATTTTTAAAATTTTTCCGGTACTTTTTCCTGCACTAACAATTTTTTTTATTTTAGATAAAAATTAGTGCAAAATAGTTTTTTTGCATCGCTGATTGAGAATCTGCTATCAGATTTTCAAAATTCAAGATGGCGGATCCAATATGACTGCCAAAAATGTCAAAAAATGCTTTAATTTTAATAAAAATGCATATAGGGGTTTTTTTGGGTCTCTGATTACGAATCTGCTATCAGATTTCCAAAACTCAATATGGCGGATCCAATATGACTGCCAAACATTTCAATAAAATATTCAATTTTCAAGAAAATTCGTATAAGGGGGTTTTATGGGTCGCTGATTACGAATCTGTTATCAAGTTTTCAAAATTTAAGATCATAGACCTAATATGGCTGCTAAAATTTCAAAGATTTCTTAAATTTTTTGAAATTATGAATTAGGAGGTTGTGGGTCTACTTTCTTGGCCGCCATATACTATATGTCGTTGCCCGGATTTCATTACGAGAAGGTGAACGCAATAAACAAAGCCTTTTCTTTTTTTTTCAAGTTAAAATTTTTTTATAATAAAACCTTTTATAATCAGTAATCCAAAAACTTAGTGTAAGATTCTAACTTATTGATTCACATTTTCAAAATTTAAGTTGGCAGATCCAATATGGCTTCTGAAAATTTCGAAAATTGTTTAATTTTCATAAAAAAATTTATCAAGGGGTTTTTTGGATTGCTGATTACGAATATGTTATTAGCTTTTTTAAATTCAAGATAGGGGATCCAATATGGCTGCCAAACATTTCAAAAAAATATTCAATTTTCATGAAAATTTATATAAGGGGGTTTTACGGATCGCTGATTACGATTCTATTACCAGATGTTTAAAATACAAGATGGTGGATTCAATATGGCTGCCAAAAATATCCAAAAATTGTTCAATTTTCATGAAATTATGAATTGGGAGGTTATGGGTCGCGTTTCTTAGCCGACATATATGGTATTATGTGTCGTTGTCCGGCTTTTACAACGAGGAGGTAAACGCAGCAAAGAAGGCCTCTTATTTTGTTTATTTTTTCAAATTTTTCAAATTTTTTTTATTTTTAATAATTTTTTTTTATAATAATACCTTTTATAATCAATAATCCAAAAACTTAGTATTAGATTCTTACTTATTTATGATAAATTTAATATCAGGGTGTGTATGAATATACATCCCACATCTTATAGATTTTCTGCGTCCTTTAACCACATTTTTTTAAATTTAACATTTTTGTTTTGATTCTACTGAAATTAAACTTTGTGAAAATTGAAACATTTCCGAAAATTTTGGCAGCCATATTAGATCCGCCATCTTGAATTTTAAAAAACTGATGGCAGATTCGTAATGAGCGACCCAAAAAACCCACCTATACGAGTTTACATAAAAATTGAACAATTTTTTGAAATTTTTGGCAGCCATATTGGATCCGCTATCTTATATTTTGAAAACATGATAGCAGATTCACAATGAGCGACCCAAAAAACCATCTTGCACTAATTTTGATTAAAATTGAACAAAAATTGTTTGTGCAGGAAAAAGTACCGTAAAAATAAAAATAATTTGTATTTAAGCCGCTATATTGGCTGCCGCTATGTTTAATTGAAAAAAACTAACCACTAAATTTTGAAGGCTAGAGTGTATAAACACTTTTATGGCACAAATAAAAACTTGATGACCGATTTCTTAGTTAACAGAGCCGTTGAAAAAAATTAAAAATGTGTTCAATTAGGACTTAATGGGTTAAAATTAAGTTTTAAAAAGTGAACAACAATCGATTGGTGAATCCTAGGTTCTAATATTAGAAGGTCTGCATTTTTTCCAACTTTTTTTTCGTTTTTCTTGTAACTTTCCTTATTGAAAAAGAAACTGTCGAGAGTTTTTGATACATCTTAAGAAATTATTGAAAATTTTAAAGATTATATATTCTATAAATAATAATTCTAAATGCCTTATGTGATAATTATAAATTAAAAAGGGTGTAGGGTCTCTTTAACCTTCTCACATCCGATTGCACGTTGAGTTCTCGGTCCATTATGCCGTCTGCTACTCGGCTAGGATTATTGTTCTAGTTCTAATAACTGAGAGTGCTCAGCCTCCATTTTCGAGAAACAGGGTGCGAAGATCTCAAGTAATAGGAAACCCGTTGCTTCTTTCACGATACTTTGAGAGGTAGCACTGTTTTTTTTTTTTGAGTAGAGAGAGAATTTCTTTACATCTAATGTTCCATTTTACGCGTGAAAAATAATTTTAATGAGTATGCAATCAATTAAAAACGCAAATTAATACTACATGCTTCAAAAATCACTTTCTTTTAACACTGAAACGAATTAATGGAAAGAAAAACAAGAAAAATAAATGGTAAAAAAGGAGGATTCGAACCCGGATCGTTATTCAGCACTCCCCATCCTTTTAAATTAGACATTACACGACTTTTTCATTTAACAATTCTCACATTCGATATTTTTCATCCTTTCCTTTTTTCTCTTGATACATAGCTATATTTATTTTTACCCAAGTAATTTATGTTGTTTTCTCTCAGGGTGCAATATTCCCGCCAAGCCTTTAGGTCATAGACTCTCTTTCAGTAAACTTTGGTTCGACTCTTCGTCTTCTTGTGTTGGGAAAGGCGGGAAATTGCTCTGGTTGTTTACGCAAGCTCCCCCCCCTCAAACTCCCGCCACCCCTCTCAACAGCCCCACAATTCTTTCTGAAGGAATGAGACTCCGAAGGACCTTTACTTAAGATACCCTACCATGTCAACCTTGGAAAGGTGGTGTCCCGCGTAAGGAAATAATAAAGATGCATGCCCTAGCACTTGGGGTGGGGGGTGGGGGATAATTTAACTTCGCCAAATGTTATTGTCGTCTTAGGTACACGGCACCGTGGGGTAAATATTACTTCCGTTAAGTGTCTTGCACTCCATTAGAATGAAGGTCTTTTCCCTCGCGGGAGGGTTCCACACATACGAGGTTCTCGGGAGAAATTTGCGATGTGGTGCAGACGCGAATAATCTCTAAAAGTCGAAAGTTTATTTTTAACGTTTTCTAGTAATAAGAATCGCAAAACTTTTTTTTTGATTTGTTTAATTTACATTATAGTCAGTCCAGTAAGCTTAAAAAAGCAGAAGTACCAAATTTCAGTAGAATTCTACTATTCTAATTCTAATTCTAATTCTACTATTCCAGAAGGGGACTCAAGAATTTTAGAAACCCTTAGACATTATATTTAGGAAATATAACATCAATTTTTGTTAATTTTGGACGCTCGAGTAAAAAAATATCGTTGAGACCCCATCGGGATCTTGAGGGAAGTCCCACTAAAATACGGGATATGAGACTGGGCAAGATTTTTTAAAAACGAAAGTAACGGAAAAATACAATTTTCTACTATTTTTACCAGCACCTTTTTAGGATAGAAAAACAGAAAAGTCTGAATCAATTCCTTTTAAATTGATGCTTAAGTACTAAAGTAACAAAAACAGTTCCAAATACGTCCCGTTTCACGAAGATTTTTTCAGGACAGAAGAATCGAAAAAGTCACACTCAATTTTTTTTAGTAGGACATTTTTAGGAAAGAAGGTACCGGAAAAGGTTCACCTAATTCTTTTTTATATTCACAAGTCTTACATAATTTTCGGAGCACGGGTACTAGATAAGTTCTATTTTGTCACATTTTTCGAAATGAGGATGGGATGTATTTTCAAAAAAATATTATAAAAATTATTAACCACTTGAAAATTTTTTTAAATAATTAATCGCTACTTTTCAGATACTATTTTCTGAAGGAACTCGTTCTAAAAAAAATAAACTGTAACTTTTTCGGTAGTCTTGTCCTAAAAAAAAACTTATGAAAAAACATTAGGTGGGATTTTTTCAGCAATTTTTTTATTAAATTAAAATTTAATTAAATTAAAATTAAATATTTTGCAATATGCGTATGCTTTCCATAGCTTTCGGCGTCACTGATTTCAAATCTGTTACTATTATTTAACTAAAAGTTTGTTTAAACAATTCTTTTTATAAAAAAAAGTTTCAAAATTGCATTTTTTTCGACATGTATATGATTTTTATGGTTTAAAGGGTCAGAAATAATGAATATGCCCTCCAATTTGCGACAATATTTTTAAAATATTACAGCTGAGAACGCGCATGCGCACACGCAAACATACCATTGAGCGAAGGGATCAATATTCGAAACATTTTCGAACATAAAACGATCCCTTACCCAAGAAAAGAAGCCTCAAATCGGAACCGGTTTCACCGCCGCAGAGCGCCAGGCCGCTGCGGTCCAGCGCGCATGACACCGCGCCACCAAACGTCCGATAATATTAAAATTACAGAATTATGATTAATCCAATATCACAGGTTAGTAATAAAGTATGGTATAGATAAGACATCTTTATCATTCTTGTCTAACAATGATAGTTGATAAATGTAGGATAATAGAAAAAAATTATTTGAGTCAGGATTCGAAGCCAGGACTGAAAAACAATAATTAGGAACCAAGAACTCATAAAATTGATTCATAAAATATGTAACGCATGTGTTTGTATATTTTCGAAGTCGTTAAAATTGAATTAAGCATTAGATTTTTTTAACCTAATATCACAGATTCAATATGGTGGATTAAATATGAAAAAATCGTCGTATTATAAAGAAATTTGGTACCTAAAGTACCCACATTCTGGAATAACAAATTAAAAAGCCTTTAGCTGCCATAATAATTTTATCGTTCTCTTTCTTTCAACTTACTAGCTATTTAAAAGCTGCCCGATATTCAAAGAATAAAAGGAGTTTAGCGGTTAGAGAATTTTACTAACAAACGAGATTGCTGCGGGCAGAAACCTTCAGTTTCGAAGAAAGAGATGCACTTTCCGATTGAATAGAAAACCGTGAGCTCGCATTACCGCAGCAGACAATAATCCTTTAGACTCTGCTACCATTTCACTACTAAAGCCTTCCCTCATTAACTTCTCCTGCAGAAGCTAATTAAGCCGGGGAGAAAAACGGATATCGATCAAAGTCTCTTTTCTTGACTGATACATAATTTTTATGGCGTCAGATTCCGAAAGTATCCCAAGCATCGCAAATAATTAGATTACTAACAATCTCGTAAAATCTTAAGTTTAAATTTATTTTAATTAGCCTAAATTTCCTTTTTATGACTTTCAGAAGATTTAAAAATATAGCTTTATCATTATTTGTTTTTCTAATCAAAAAAAAACATTTTTTTGAACTTTGATTTGCTTTCTTCACAATTAAAATTTGATGATGAGGCCCAAAAGTTCCGTAGATCTCTGCGAAAGAACTCTCTCCTATCCGTATTTCTCTCTCATTTCGCAGAGAGACAGCTATCGCTGACCGTTTCTCATCTCTCTGACAACTTTAGCGACATTGCTAGTTATTTCATTTCATGAGCAAATCTAACTATATGTTATTTTGTTTGCAAAAAAGAACTAAGAATACAACATTTTAAGGGCGTGATCCGGTCCCTTTCTCACTCCCACTCACACTCTAACGCTCACTCTGACTTTCCCTCTCTCTCTCACTCTCAAGCACACTCACACTCATACTCACAGTTACTCTCACTCTCCTTCTCGCTCTCGCTCTCCTTCTGACTCTCGCTCTCCTTCTCCTTCTCGCTCTCGCTTCACTCCCTCTCTGTCCTAATTCGTTACCCTCCTTACTTCACTCGCTTCCCCTCTATTCCAATCTGCAGGTCCCTTCTCATTCTATCATCCACTCCTATTTTTATTTTTTTTTGCTTTTAAGCGTTTGATGTCTCGAATTTATAAGTGCATTTTTCGTGAATTTGATTAAAATTCCTTTGACAAGGCTTAAATGGATTCAATTCTACGCATACCGCCCGAAAAGATACACTTTTTTATTCCGAAAGAATTAAATTCATTATGGCACTTCGAAGCAAGAACTCACGCTCGCTTTGTAAAATAAAAACAATTCAATTATAAAGTTAAAATAGATGAAGCATGGTCGCAGACATTATTCACCGTTCTTTCATTTGGCTTC
>JAAAKG020150207.1:3889-31597 GCA_010014905.2 Druon quercuslanigerum
ACTTTGCCAGGTGTTACAGAAATTATTAACATCTTTTCAGACTAGACGCATCTATGAACTAAAATTTCTTTTTTAATTAAAATTTTTTTTCTAAAAAAAGATTTTTTTCTTCACTCTGCTGGGAATCGAACCACAAAACTTCTGATTGCCGGTAGGGTCATTTCCATTAAGCTAATAAAGAGATTGAAAGAAGAATCTTCTTTCAGAAATAAACGCATTATTTTGCAAGATATTACAAATTAAAATTTTCAAGAAATCTGTATTCTTTTTAGAGAAAAAGATAAAATCTTTAAGTATTTTCAGACTACACAAAGCTACAAATTTTTTTTTTATATACAATTTTTTTTTTAAAGGATCTTCTTTTTGCTCCGCTGGGAATCAAACCATAGAATTTCTGACTGCCGGTGGGATGCTTTCCCCTTAAGCTACTATAGAGATCAAAAGAAAAATCTTCTTTTATAAACACACGCATTACTTTGCCAGGTGTTACAGAAATTATTAACATCTTTTCAGACTAGACGCATCTATGAACTAAAATTTCTTTTTTAATAAAAATTTTTTTCTAAAAAAAGATTTTTTCTTCACTCTGCTGGGAATCGAACCACAAAACTTTTGATTGCCGGTAGGGTGATTTCCATTAAGCTAATAAAGAGATTGACAGAAGAATTTTCTTTTAGAAATAAACGCATTATTTTGCAAGATATTACAAGTTAAAATTTTTAAGACATCTGTATTATCATCAGAGAATAAGATAAAATCTTAACGTAATTTCAGACTAGACGAAGCAACCAACTTTCTTTTTCTTTCCAATTTTTTTTCTGAAAAAAAATATCGTCTCCTTCGCTCCGCTGGGAATCAACCCATAGAACTTCTGATTGCCGGTCGGGTGCTTTTCCCTTAAGCTCCCATAGAGATCGAAAGAAGAATCTTCTTTCAGAAATACACGCATTAATTTGCCAGGTGTGAGAGAAACTCCTAACATTTTTTCAGGCTAGATGGACCTATGAACTAAAATTTCTTTTTTAATTAAAATTGTTTTATTTTCTAGAAAAATATTTCCTTATTCGCTCCGCTGAGAATCGAACCACATAACTTCCGGTTGCCGGTTTGGTGATTTCTATTGAACTAATAAATACATTGAAAGAAGAATCTTCTGTTAGAAATAAACGCATTATTATGCAAGATATTACAACTTAAAATTTTACAGAAATGTGTATTCTTTTTAGAGAATAAGATAAAATCTTTACTTATTTTTAGACTAGACGGAGCTACGAACTATTTTTTCTTTATTGACAATTTTTTCTGAAAAAAAAGGATCTTCTCCTTTGCTCCGCTGAGAATTAACCCATAGAACTTCTGATTGCCGGTCGGGTGCTTTTCGCTCAAGCTACTATGGAGATCGAAAGAAGAATCTTCTTTTAGAAATAAACGCATTATTTTGCAAGATAGTACAAGTTTAAATTTTCCAGAAATCTGTATTATCATCGGAGAATTTGATAAAATCTTAACGTATTTTCAGACTAGATGGAGCTACAAAGTATTTTTTTTATTTAGAATTTTTTCTGAAAAAAGTATCTTCTCCTTTGCTCCGCTGAGAATTAACCCATAGAACTTCTGATTGCCGGTTGGCTGCTTTTCCGTTAAGCTACTGTAGAGATCGAAAGAAGAATCTTCTTTCAGAAATACACGCATTACTTTGGCAGGTGTTACAGAAATCCTCAACATCTTTTCAGACTACATGGATCTATGAAGTAAAATGTCTTTTTTAATTAAAATCGTTTTATTTTCTAAAAAAAATATTTTCTTCTTCGCTCCGCTGAGAATCGAACCACATAATTAACGATTGCCGGTTGGGTGATCTCCATTAAGCTAATAAAGAGATCGAAAGAAGAATCTTCTTTTAGATATGAATGAATTATTTTGCAAGATATTACAATTTAAAATTTTGAATCAATCTCTATTGCAACCAGGGAATAAGATAAAATGTCAACGTATTTTCAGACTAGATGGAGCTACAAAGTATTTTTTTTATATAGAATTTTTTCTGAAAGAAAGGGATCTCCTCCTTTTTTCCGCTGGGAATTTTCAAACCATAGAACTTCTGATTGCCGGTTGGCTGTTTTTCCGTTAAGCTACTATAGAGATCGAAAGAAGAATCTTCTTTCAGAAATACACGCATTACTTTGCCAGGTGTGACAGAAACTCTTAACATCTCTTCAGACTAGATGGACCTATGAACTAAAATTGCTTTTTTAATTAAAATTGTTTTATTTTCTAAAAAAATATTTTCTTCTTCGCTGCATTGGGAATCGATCCACAAAATATCCACCTGCCTGTTATTAAAAAACAATTCTTAATTCATAGCTCTATTTAGTCTGAAAAGACGTTAAGAATGTCTGTTATTCGCTGGTTATAATACAGATTCCTTGAAAGATTTCAAAAACAAAAAATTATATTAAAAAAGCAACCAAGAGAAAAACTACCCCTAAAAGTGAAAAATATATTTTGTATACTCTGGGAGTACTTTATAAGGGTTGCTCTGTAAGTTCTTCACAACATAACGTCTAATTCGAAGTATTAGTAGTTTAATTAATTAATTAGTTAATTTAATGATCTATAGATTTCTTAAAATATATTTTTGGATGAGACAAGAGGAAATAAGATTATTTTTTTATTTGTTTTTTAATGTAGGGGTAGTTTTCTGGGGGTGAGATAAACTGTAAGTTTCTTTAAACATACATTTACTTTGCGAAATACTTATTATTTTATTCAGAGCAGGATAAAATAATACGAAATGAGATAACAACATTTTATGCATTGGGGTGCATTTTTCTCAATTCAAGAGGAGCTTACAAGGGTTAAAATATTCCATCGGATTTTTAAAATTCTACTAAGTATTCCAAAATACCTAATCCTTATTTAAAAAATGTATAATACAAAAGGAAATAAGATCATATTTTTTGTAAGCAATTATTAAAATCCTTAAAATTTTTTTGAAATCCCTTAAAATCATTGAAATAGTTTTCAGGTTCCTTGAAATTTTCTGAAATCCTACGTAATATTATACTTGTAAATTAATTCGTTGAAAGCCCGGAAAATTTTTTCAACACAATAAAATTACATAAAATGTTATATTTTCTGAAATCCTGGAATTTCTTATAAAATCCCTTCAATACGTTTAAGATCTCCAATTTTAACTTTACTAACGCACAAAAATGACTTCAATTTTCTCACATTCATGAAAATCCTTGGAAACCCTTTAATATTTTGAAATTTTTTGAAAATTCCATTGAATCTTATAAGATATTCTATAATATTTAAAATTCTGCAAAATCCTATTAAATTAAAGAAATCAATACAAAATTTATCAATACTTTTCCATAACTTTTTTATTATTATACTAGGTTTTTTTACTAGAAAAATTTATTATTAATTTTAGATGTTAAGTTTGTTTGTCTATCTCTCGAAATTTTGTAATGGCCTTAAAAACTCCATGGAATTATCAGAAACATTCTAAAATCTTGAAAAATTTTAAAAACCCCTTTAAATCATTAAAATCTTCAGACATCTGATAAAGACCCTTAGAACTTTTCAAAATATTTTAAAAACTTTTATATTCTATCAAATCTTTCCATACTTTACGAAATTCTAGAGAACTTTTTTAGGCCCCATAAAAATTGTTTTAAGCACTTTAAAATAATTCCTATTCTTGAAAATTTCTTGAAAATTTATAATTTTCTTAAAAATGCCTTAAACCTTTTAAAATACCATTAAATATTTCAAAATCTTTGAAAATCTTTTGAATCTTGTGTAATCCTTTTAAAATGTTTCAAGCCCTTAATGATTCCTAAGAATTTAAAAAAGAACCTCTAAAAATTAAAAAATCATTTAAAATACATTGAAATGATTAAAGTCTGTTAAAATATTTTATAATATGCCCTTATATATTTCAAAGAAATTAAGAAGATCATTATCATAAAAAATCATCATTTTGATACGAAGAAGGAAAAAAAGCGTAGTAGGGCTTTTGCAGAAAACTCGATTATTAATTTTATGGTTGGATAATTAAGTATGACTTTCTAGAAATAAAATTGAAGCTGCTGAAGCTGATTTTTTATTTTAAAAAATCATGACATTTTTTTTTAGTTATTCTAAAATTACTCCTTAATAAGACCTTTTATGGAATTTATAAAAACGCTAAGTTTTTTTTGAAATTTCTTTTTTCTACTTCATTTTTCATTCTTTAGTTTTGCAAGGAATTTTATACACTTTATATTATATTTTATATTATATTTTATATTATCTTTTATATTATCTTTCATTTTATAATATAATATAGTACATATGTTTTATTAAATATTTAATTTTACCAAAATTTTGTCATTTTTTTTACTTATTTCTGAAAATTTTTAATTACTTTTGTTCACAAAAATATACATAATAACCTTTCCAAAATTAACAAATTAGGATTTTCTTTTGAATTTGAATCTTGCAACATTTTTAGCATAACATAATTGACAAATAAAATAATTTAAGTTAATTTATAATTAATAAATTAAGTTTAAGAAATTAGTTTAGGTTTCAACCAAAAAAAAAAGGATAATTTATGAAAGTTATTTAAATTTCTACCAAAAATTTGTATTTTTCACAAAATAACTTAATTTTTAAATTATTTAAATAAATAAATAAAACTTTTTATGAAGAAACTTTAATAATGACCAAAGGAGCGCATTTTCAATAAGAGATGAATTTTTGACTGAGATAATTAATTTGAAAGAAGCTAAAATGTGTCTGTCAATAAAAGCAAAAAATATCATCTAAATTTTTTATCTTTGATGTCTAAATATAAATTTTCTGTACAAAACTTGAATTTTTAACCCTCAAATGTGAATTTTAAGCAACAAATATAATTTTCAACAAAAATGAAGAAGTTACATTTTTAGTTCAAAAAATTAATTTTTAATATAAAAAAACAAATTTCTATTAATATATTTACATTTTAAACTAAACAAATAAACCTTTTACAGAAGATTATTTATTTATTAAATTAATTCAACTTGTTCCAAAGTTGTTAAATTTTAAATTAAAAAAAAAATTTTCAGTTCAAAAATTAAATTTTAATCAAAAACCAAATCAGTAACAAGATAAATTCATTTAATTCGATCAAGAAAGATAGTTTTCATACAAAATAGTTGAACTTTTAGTCAAATCATATTCGTTTGCGACCAAACAGTTGCATTTATAACAAAAAAAGATGAAATTTTTACTAATTTAGGTACACTTTTGAGCCAAAAAGACTTTTTCACAACCAGTAAATATAAAAATTAATCTTCAGACATAAGAAAATATTAATTTTTAACAAAATTTAATTTTATACTAAAATAGTTTATTTTTCCAGCCAGAAATACGAATTCTTAACCGAAAAGGATGATTTAAAACAATATTGTAACATTTTCCAACCAAATGTTACAATTCTTAACAAAAAAACTTTTTTTAAAGAGGAATTAACTATAAAAATTCATACAGAGATGCAAGGGAAATAATTTACTGTCAAGAATATTATGGCAGGTTGGTCGTAAAACTTAATTTTTAATGTTCTATAACTTTCTGTAAATAATTTTAAATCTTTTCTGACCATTAATGTACAGAGATCAGAATTTTAATTTCGCAAACTTTATATCATAGAAGATTTCATAAAATAAACAAGACGATTTTAAATCAAAAATTAAAAATTTCAAATTTATCGTCCTGACAGTCACTTAGACTGCCTTAAAAAAATTGCCTAGTTTTTGCAAGATTTTTCATAAAAATCTTTGTCTATTCCCTGATTTCCACGTTTTCCCTATCCTAAGGACACCCTGAGCAACATTTCTTTTGACATACCATTTTTTCGTGAAAATTTTTTAAATCAAATGTTAGAACAATTACATCACTTTTTAAAAGTGTATTGCGCAGGGGGAAAACTCTTTTGAGAATCACATTAATCTGTGGAAAAATGGAGAATAAATAACTATTACATTGACGTATATCATCGAGTGGTAGGAGATAAATCCTTGGTCTATTTATTTTTATATTTGTCTACATGGTAGTAAGAATTTATGACAGCATGACTGTTTTATTGCGCCATGTGAAACGGAATAGAGTAGATACAGAAGGAATGGAAGTGGTTCTGACATTTTAGGCGGATGTGAATCGTAACTTACTGATATCCTTTGACGTGTCGAGGGTTGGAAATCTTTCATGGGAGCACCTCTCACAGCAACCACTTTTTCTTCGTCACCTGTCACACCTGAACATGTGCTTCACTGTGCGGACGAAAGTACGCATCTTGGCGATCACTTCCTCTTGCATTAAGTTAAAACACATAGCGATCAACGCCATGCCTGAAAACAAACCATTCTTCACAAAAAATTCTTCATTTTTGGGCTTGGGTGAGGATAAATGATGGGTAGTGAAGTAAGAGGAAGTGAGGATCTGTCCAGTAGGTGATGGGGAAATAGGAGAGGTGATGGGGAAATAGGAGAGGTAACGTGCAAAAAGGGTGGGGGAAGTACAATAAGTTAGGAATGATGAGGAGTTAGGATTTAGTAAAATTAAATAAAAAATCCTTTAAATTAGGGTTTAGGTAAGGATAAATGATAAGCAGAGAAGTGAGAGGTAGTGAGGATCTGTCCGGGAGGTGATGGGAAAATAGGAGAGGTAACGGAGAAAAAGGGTAGGGGGAGTATAGCAAGTTAGGAATTATGAGGAGTTAGGGTCCAGTAAAATTAAATAAAAAATCCTTTATTTTAGGGTTTAGGTGAGGGTAAATTATGGGTAGAGGAGTGGGAGGTAGTGAGGATCTGTCCAGGAGGTGATGGAAAAATAGAGGAGGTAACGTTCAAAAATTGTAGGGGAAGTATAGGAAGTTAGGAATTATGAAGAGTTAGGGTTCAGTAGAATTAAATTAGGGGTGAAGAAGTATGGGTATCTACGGGTATTTAATGGAAGGGTACGTGGAATACATCAGCGGAGAAGAGGTACTAAAAGTTAGAAGAGGAAGTGAGAGGAAATTGAGGGGCAAGTAGGAGAGATGAGAAATTGATAAATAGGGAAAGTAAAGCGAGAGGAACTAGGCAAGTGAGAGAAAATAATAGAGAGAGGTCCTTTCGGGAAAGTGAGAGGGCTGCGTAACTAAGGGTAAATTGTGGTAGGGGAAGTTGGGTGTACTATAGGGAGTGGAAGTAGAGGACGTTAAGAGATGTGATGATATGAGGTCCGTAAGAGTAGACTAGGGATGAAGAAGTAAGGGAATGTACGGTGAGATTACGTAGGTAAAATAATGGGAGGGGGTGTAGGAAAGTGAGAAGAAGGGAACCAGGGTAGTGAGAGGAAATACCGGGGGTAGGGTAAGTGAGGTTAAATAGGCTGAGGAGAAGATTTCAATAGGAAGGCAAATGTGGACAGGGACGTGGGCGTTGAAAAATAATGAGAGGAAATAAGGGGAAAATCAGGAGAAATGAGAGGTTAGTATCTAGTGAAAGTCAAGTCAGAGGAACCAGGTAAGTGAGAGAAAATAAAGGAGAAAGGTAAGTTAGTTAAAGTAAGAGGGTAGGAATTTTTAACCAAACTTTTGAATTCTTAACCGACTATTGTATTTTCAATCTAAAAAGAATAAATTTTAAACCAAATAATTGCGTTAAAAAAAAAAATAGTTAATTTTTAAGCTTTAAGTGGAATATTTTAGAACACACATTACTTTTAAACTAAATAGTAAAATTTTCTAGTCAAAAGGAAGAATTTGGTAGTAGACAATTGAACTGTTAACCGCTAATGGGGGTAAAGAAATAAGGTAATGCATGGGGAAAGTACATATAGTATATCAGGAGAGAAGATGAAGCGGAAGTACGAAGAAGGAAATGATAGAAGTGAGAGGAAATGAGAGTGGTAGGTCATGTGCTAGTAAATAAGGGAGTGGAAGTTTTTAATGTGAGGGGTAATGAGGAGAGGTGACGAAGTGAACGTCGAAAATAAAAGCAAATGAGGAGGCAAGTACAAAAAATAAGAAGAGGGTAGCAAGGAAAGTAAAGGAAGAGGAAATAGGTAAGTTAGAGAAAATAATGGAGAAAGGTAAGTAAGGGAATGTAAGAGGCTATTGGAATTGATGATAAACAGTGATAGGAGGAGGTGGGAGTGTAAGTAAAGGCTCAACAGTGGGGTGGAGAAGTAGGGGGTGGAGAAGAAGGGGGTAAGGTAGGGAAATCACGAAAGTGAAAATGTCAAAATTTGTGAGAGAATGAGATGAATAAGGAGAGAGGATATAGGACAAGTGAGTGAGTGGAAACCAGAGGAAATAATGAGAGGGGAACTAAGTAAGACACAGGAAATGACGGGGGTAGATTTATTGATGGATTAATTGATTGATTTATTTATTTATTGAGAGATACGTAGGGGACTTAGGAAACATTGGAGCTAATGAGAAGAAAATTAGGAGAAATGAGACGATACCTAGAGGAATTAGAGCAAGAGAAACCAGGAAAGTAGAGGAAGTGATAAGAGGAGGAAGTAGAGGAGGAAAAACTTGGGAAAGGGAGTGAAAACAAAGACTTAACTGAGAGAAGGATTAGTAGGGGAAGTGGGGTACGGAATTCAAGTGAGAGGAAATGACGGGGCTAGGGTGAGTGATGGTAAATAGTGGAGGAGAAGTTTTAAATGTAAAGGTAAATAAACAAGGGTAATGTACGAAAAATGAGAGGAAATATAGAGGATTACAAGTGAAATAAGAGGCTGCTAGATACGTGAAGTAAAGCGAGAGAAACTAGGTAAGTGAGAAAAAATAATGTATAAAGGTATGTTAAGGAATGTGAGAGATCAAAATAAGTTATGGTAAATTGTGGTATTAGAAGTGTGGGGTGATGAGGGAAGTAGAAGTGTTAAAAGTCATAAGGGGGGAGTGGCGTATGAAAAAGTTAAGGAAGATAGTGTAAACGAAGGCTTAACTGTGGGGAGGAGAAGTAGGGGAAGCGGAGAGAGAAATCATGGGTTTGAAAATGGGGAAATTTATAAGGAAATAAGGTGAATGCAAAGAGGGGAAGAAAAAGAATTAGGAAAGAGGGAACTGGAGAAAATAAGGAGGGGGGAACTAGGAGAGTGGGATGAAATAAGGGTGTTAAGGGATGTGAGCTTAAATTAGAGGATAGTTAGGAACAATAATTCAAATAATCAATTACTTATATTATAAATTCTAATAAAAATAGGTTAATAATGAAATTGAATCGTGCTCTAAGACCTGAGGTCAAAGGTCGGACCACTTATTTAAGGAATTCGAGGACGAAGGTGAGAAATCAATGTTCAATTACCAGGAGCTAAAGGAGCTCAAATTTCAATGTAAGATAGCAAAAGAAAAAGTTTTTAAACTTCGAACAAGAACAGTTTAATTTTCAAACAAATAGTTGAATCATGAAACCAAAAAATCGTTTTCTTAAAAAACGAATTTTGGCGGAAAAAAGGACAAATTTTGAACAAAAAGAATTTGATCGAATAGTTGAACTTTTTTGATGCTAATAAAAACTTTCCAACAAATGGTTCAATTTTCAATTTAAAAAAATAAAATTTAATGAACTTCGCTACTTGCATAATTCACTATTTTCACTATTTCACTATTAGATCACTATTTCACTAACTAATAAATAAATATTTTCTAAAATAATTGAATTCATTAAAGTCATTGGAATCTTCAACAAAATATTTCAATTCAAAAAAAAATTATTATCAACCAAAAAGATACATTTGCAAACAAAGAGTTCAACTTTTCAGAAAAGGGGAAAAATGTTATAGAAGACAATTTAATTTTCTATCCAAAATGAAAAATATTCGACAAATCAGGTTTTTGACAAAAAAGATGCCTTTTTAACAAAATAGTAAAACTTTTAATAAAATATTTAAATTTTAAACAAAATAGTTAATTTTGTCACAAGGTAGTTAAATTTTTAACAATATAGCTAAATTTTAACGAAATAATTTAAATTTTTCACCCAAAAATACGAATTTCATGTCAAACAGTTAAACTTATCACAAAAAAAAGAATTTGTACAAAATAGATAAATTTTCAACTAATGAGATGAATTTTTAACTAAAAGTGTAAGAATTTATATTTAGCACAACAAAATTTTAACTTTTAAAAAATAACAGTCGAATCAAACCAAGAAAGATGAAAATCAGAAAAAAATTCAGAAGTTGACATTTCAACAAAAAAAGATTTTTATTTTATTTAAAGAAAATACTAATAATTTTACCAATATAGGCGAATTTTGAACAAAATGTTTTAAATCTTCAATGAAAAAAAGTTACAATTCCTACCAAAAAAGATGAATTTGAACAAAAGATTTCCACTTTCAATGAAGAAGTACCAATTTTCAACTAATCGTTAATTTTCATCTAAACAGTTAAATTCCCAACCCAAGAATCTAAATATTTATAAACTAGTTGATAGTTATATTTCCAAACTAATCTACATAAAACAACAAAGTAATTGAATTTTTATCAAATTACGTGGATTACATTTTTAAACAATAATTGTTTTTTAAAGTCTATGGGTCAACCAACTAGTTAAATTTTCTACCAAAAAAGATGACTTAAAAAAAAGAATTGAATTTTCAATGACGCAAATATATTTTCAACCAAATACTGGAACTTTAAACCAACAGTCATGAATTCCGTAACAAAACATAATAGTAGATTTGTCAATTGAAAAGAATAAACTTTCAACCAAAAGTAAATACATTTTTTTTAGGATTCAATCAATTTATTTTTAGATAGAAAAAGGAAAAATTTGTGGAAGACAGGGGAAAAAGAGGCATTTTTGAAAAAGGGGAGAAAAGGGAATAGGGGAAAGCAGAATGGAAATGAAGATAATTAAAATAAAAAAATACCCACTAGCTTTAGGGCACGTTTCAATTTCACCTTTATCTGCAGAATTTCACTTTGCAAGGATTTTGCAGAAAATTTCTTTTTAGAGAATACCATTTGAAGCGATATTGAATTTATCGAAAGTGCTTACCCAGCATCAGGTACATAGAGCAGAAAACGAAAGACAATTCGAAGCCCTGCCCCGAATAGATCATATCACCAGGTACAATGTCGCCGAAGCCTATAGTGGAGAGAGATATGAAACAAAAGTAGGATCCATCGAGAAAATCCCAGGTCTCCCATTCGGAAAAGAGTAAAGCGCCTCCGCATACATACCTGGGATTTAAAAACGGTCCACCATGATTTTATACATATTTATTATGTTGAGCAGATTTTATTATAAAAGTTTATTCAACTTCATAGAAAAATAAAGTTTTTAATAAATTATAAGCTTTTCTGCGAATATACTTTATTAAACATATAAAAAAACTACTAGAATTTACATTTATTTTAGGCAGAAATTTTATTTTATTTTTAAGGATCTACTAAAATTGTCTCAAATTCTAAAACCAGTCAAAGAAGTTGGTTATTAAAAAAAACTCCCTGCTCTCCGTTAAACATTCGCTCACACTCCCTTCTCCAATTTCTTTCTCCGCTTTTTACTCTTCTCCTAACTTCCCTTACTAAAACTTCAATGCCTTGAATTTACTTTTCGACCCCTCACTTGCCGCTGTCTGCTCCCATATAAACACACACACACACAGCCACACACCTCACTTTCCTTAATTCCATAAAATCCTCTCCAACTTCTTCCTCCTCTCGTTCCCCCTCTCTATAAATTTGTATCTAACATATCCCCTTCCTCGCCCTCAATTTAACTTTCTCTTCCACTCCCTTCTCCAAGTTCTTTCTCCTCTACTTCATACTGCCTCAGTAGACGGACAAACAGACTGCATTTTCTAATTTTCTTTCTCAGCCCTTACTTTTCCAATCGTACTCACCCGCATTACCATAATCACGCTCTTCTTACTTTACCTACTTCCCCTAAATCCCATCCCTTCATTCGCGATAATTTCCCCTACTTAGACTGCCTCATTTTTCTCTCATAATTGTCCTTTTCTACTTGCGCTATATTTTTCTACTTTTCCTTCCCTTGAATTTACCTTTCGCCCTCTATCCCAACCTTTTGCTCTATTTCCACCTCTTTACGATTTTGTATCTAACACTTTTCTTTCTCAGCCTTTAATTCCCCACTCTAATTTTAAGCTTCACTTCCAATCCCTATCCAACCTTCTTTCTCGTCTGCTCATTCAGACTACCTTAATAGCCCTCTCCTCACTTCTCTCAGTTCTTCTAAATTACCTCCCCGCATTTCCCCTCTTTTTTCTAAATAACTAAATATTTAACCAAAAGTCAAATTTTCGTCCTACAAAGATGAATCTTAACCAAATGATGAAATTTTTAAACAAATGTATTAAACTTTCAATAAAAGCCTGGTATCTTCAACCAAATAGTTGATTGCGAAATGTATATTTTTTTAATACAAACGTGCCAAAGAGATGTGTAGGGAATCTTGCAAGAAATAAAATGAGGGCTGCAATATTAGGATTAATGAATAATTACAACTTTTAGCTAAAGAAAGAGAGATTGAGAGGGAGAGAAAGAAAAAGTTTTAAAGAATTTTCACTAAATAAACAACATTAATCTGAAATATTATTTTCTTAATTTTGCCTTCAGTTCTATTTAAAATTTTTTACAACTAGCAATCGTAATATTCTCGTCGGTTTTATGAATCCTTTTGAGCAAAGCTCATTTTTTAACTTGAGATATCTGTAGCATATTCTTAACGAACCCTGCACCAAATGTACAAACCTGCAGATTAATAACTTTAAGAAAGATCATTATAAAAATGGATAACTTTTATTTAAACAACCCCTAAATCTCAGGATATTTTTCTAAACAATTGGTGTCAGAAATAACTTCACAATAAAGGTTAAAACTTTCGCGCAGCAGAGAGAGTAATAAAATTCAATTTGCTGGATCTTTTATCGCCCATCACGCAAAATAAAAATAAAATAGAGTATCTTAAAAAAAAGAAATAGGAGGTATTTTTTATAAAATTTCTGGAACGAGATATCAACTTCAAGACAACAGGAGAAAGCATTTCTTAATCCGAAAGAGTGTGTCAATTTATTTTGAGGCTTATTTGATTATCTCTGTAAGATTAAAGTAAGGAAATCAAAATTTTCTAACAATATAAACCATGAGAGATTTTTTGTCCAAGCTATTTCTTCATTTTCGATAATGCCAAATCGATAAAAGTAAGTTGATGATTGTGAATTCTCTTTTGTTAAAGCTCCTTCGACTTTAACGAAGACAATCTCACCACGTATTTCGTACTTCGCACTCGATTTTGTATAAAATGTGAACACTCCTACACTAAGTGCAACACTAATATATCAAATGTATATTATATTTTTTTCCTGGACCTCGGGCTTGTACTGCTTATTCAGATATTGCAAAATAATGTACAATTTTTACTTTTTATGATATTGCAATACTTGCTCCTTATTTTGCACTAATTTTTATTTTCAGCTACCATGGAAGATGTATTATTTTATTTACTTTATTTTATTACCATTGATATTATGTATTAGTATTAAAAAATAAGTACTCTCATCAGCTTGCTTTCAAAATTGAAAAACAATTGCGCTTCATTATAAGAACAATTATTTTATTGAACGTTTTAATACAACTTATCTTTTTTTTTCATAAATTGAATTTGTTTAATTAAAATTTTATTTTTTACGATTGAAAACAAAAAAACGCATCGTAGCGTAAAGTGGTTCTAAGCAAATTTGTAGATATAAGTTAGACCAATAAATTTATTATTTAAAATGTTATTGTAGCTTGTGTCCTTTTTGAAAAAGTTAATTTTTTTGTTCTTTTTTAATTTATTATTTAAAACAAGTTAATTACGAATTTGTAAATATTTTTGTAATGCAACATTTTATGTCATTTACAACTTTTTGTACCTTGCATTATTTTTCTAGATTTGATTTTTTATTGTCAACGTCATTTTTACGATTAAAACAAAAACAATGCATTATATAAAAAATAATTTTAAAAAAAGTTGTAAATCTTTTGTGTCTGAACAAATTTTGCCTCTTTATTTTTATAGTTACTAATTTCGTTTGTCTAAGCATTTAATTTTTCTATTTTTTATACTGTTTTTTACGAAGCATATTGCATAGTTTGACTGCAAAATTAAATTTTTGAGTTTGGATAATTTTTTGATGCTGTACAAATTTGCATTTTCAATTTTTCAAAAAATTACTCACCTCAAAATTTTTATTTTAGTTTATTTTTTTTTGAATGATGTAAGTGCTCTAACACTGGCATTTCTTTATCGAAAAAAACCATTGCAAGAAGAAGTTTGTATTTTAAATTACTAAGAACGACCGTGCAGAAGATTTTTTAATTTAAAAAAAAAAGTTTAGTTAAAATTGATAAAAATGCGCTCATTTTTGAATTTTCATTCAAAATAGCTGGCTAACGAACTTGACCTTCAATTTTATACAATAAAAGAGTGTACTAAAGGCCAATTTAATCGAATATTTTTTTTATATGGCAAAAACAGTAAAGAGGGGGGGGGGGGGGATTTTACACAATCTAATACCTTTTTTGAGGAGAATGTAAAAATAATAGGATACGTATTCTAGTAGGAAAAGTCCTTGAATTTCTTATAATGGTTGTTTCGGCATCCTTTAAAGGTTCAAGGAAACAAATCGCCATTTCCAACAACCATCAACACGGAAGATTTTTTTATTAGACTAATGGCGTCGCATATTCATCTACATTAATCATGGAAAACATTTCGATTTCCTCGCTTGAATTTTCAAAGAGTATAAAAATAATCCATAACCATAAACCTATTTACATCTTGTATGGAACGTACAGGGCACACTGGGTCAGATGGACCCATAACCAAATTTGAGAGCTTACTGCAACAAAAGAATGCATTTTTCGGGATGTAAAAATTCATGTGTTTTGTTTAGCTCCTTAAAATTAACAGTGATCTTTTCAGAATAGTTATGAATAAATTAAACTAGTTTTTAAAATTAAAATTTGTAGAGAAAGTTAAAAAATGCCGCTTTTTACACAAAATTCGATAACTTTTTCAATTTTTATTATTTTTGCACCAAAACTAAACTGCTTAATCTTGAAATAATGCACTTTTACACAATATAAACGTATTGTGTATGCTTTAAAAAATATCTGAATTTGAGCCAAAAGTTGTTTAAAAAAATGAAACTGAAATAAAAATATGAATACGTTTTTAAAATAAATATTCCTGGGTTATTTTATTTTAAAATCATTAAAAATGATTATCATTTACCTAACACATTCAAAAAGCAGAAGGAACAGGAGATGTAGTGACTTTAGCGTTTCTAAACATAGAGAGTGCCTTCAGTATCGCCTCTGCGGAATCTATATTCAATTCTGCAGAGTAACGCGTTGAACGTACCACTGTTCATAGGTGCACTCGTTATCGATGATTTGATTCGTGGGGTTAAATGAATCAGGTTTTTACACACAAGGGTATGTAGACGTTCTTGCTATCCTAGTAACGGGAAAACTTGAGCGAACTTCAGTCGAACTCATGCAAAATGCTCTCAATATTGTTGAGAATTGGTAATCCGAACTTGTCTTATCTATCATTCCGGATACAACTGGACATACGGTTTTTTCTGATGCAAGAAACTGTCTGATCTCATGAACTCTAAGTTCTATAGGACAAAGGTAGACTTCTTCACATTGACTAAGTAATTTGGCGTCTCCTTGGATTCTAAACTAACCTGGAAACTACATGTTGATGCCGTAGAAAAAGAAGATCAAAGAAGCTTCTCAATCATGTGACATACAGAGGAGCTATTAGAAAAACGCGGCGGATTAAACCTAAGTTATTTTACTGGTTTCTTACGGTGTTCATCACACAAATGAAAACTAATTCCTGATTGAATTGGATGCACAGAACCAGTTTGGTTACATCCACTAGTCAGATGGAAAGCCAAAAGAGAATCTTTTGTCTAGCAGTTACTGATAAAATCAGAACAACCTCAAAAGCGGCATTAGGATCCAACTTAGGAATATCACCGATGCATAGCTTAATTAGGCAGAGGGCTCTGGTGGAAGCGAACATACTTTCCCGGAAAGGAGGGTAATAGAAATATCGTGTACTTTGACCTGCATGATAGAGTAGAGAGCTTTTTGATGAGGGATGAAATCCCTTCAAAGCACACTATGATAAGATGCTGAAAGAATAATGGTTCATGAAGCCCTTTAAGGTAATCTTTCCAAGAATTCAGTATTAGCATAATAAGCAAAGCAGAAGCAATTGATTTACAACTTTGGGTCTGGAATATTTAAAATGAAACATAGCGCTAAAGAATTAATCGCATTAGGCAAGTTCCTGCTGTATTTCAAGCTAGATTCATGATCATTATAGCCTGCCTAGAAGGGTATCGTAAACGAGTGCTTGTTAATCACCGTATTTCGATTTTATCCAAAAAAAACAGCTGCTCTAAAAGCTCTAAAATCGCAGGAGTAGACATGAGAACTTGTCTGCAGCTACCTAGAAGAATATCTCGAAGTGTCCGGTAAAAACTGGGTCATGCTGATTTGGGTTCCTAGATATCTGATTCCTAGAAAACTGATGTGATTAAAAAAGTGGTACTACAAAAGCCCACAATGGACCTGAACCACACTGAGGAAACTCGTACGCTTTAGCTAAGTGTGCGATTGAAAAGTAGCTCTTAGAGGCACACATCTGGTAGTAGCAGATGGCTAAAGGAATGATAGACTCTAAAAAGCTAATTAGAGAACCAAGTTTAGGAAAGTCTAACAGACTCCTGAACTTGCAAAGAAAGATAAAAATAATTGTTGAAATGCTTACAGACCACCAAAACTTAAAGAAGCGCCTGACTAAAAAGGAATTTGACAGATATCTTCGCTCTCGAAAATGTGGCTTTCGTGAGGAGGCAGCAAATCACATCCTCTGCGATTTTGATGTACTTGCAAGGCTCAGAGGCAAGCATTTAGGAAATCATTTCTCCAAACCAACTTATCCAAGCGTTACGATACGTTAGCATAGGATGCCATAGGGCTATAGGACTTGATTGCACCTGCACGTTTGTAATAATAAAATACTTGAACTCCAAATATAAAAGGTCGAAAGATACGAGCGCTCCACAGATACAAGTTTCCCAGTATTTAATGAATTTAATTGATTAATATCTTAAATCTTTTCTTTCTTTTTAATTTATTCTATGATTGTTAGTAATTTGTACCATTTTGTTTTGAGAAAACCCCGCTGGACTTTCCTTGTCCCATAATTGGCTTCTTTTTTATACCACTTAAGGATATAACCTAAAATTCATGTCCCAGTAATGTGTGATCTGACTAGCTTAAAAAATATCCATTTATATTATTAAAAAATATATTACAATTCACCATTTAAAAACTGTGTTTATGTGGGTTCGCTTTTCGTTAGCCTAATAAAATATCTCGTCTGATTTTACTTTTTTGAAACTTTGATCTCCCTAATCGAATCTTTAAGTAATGACAAAACAACGCTTAAGATTAATTTAACTTGCTGCACAATGTTTCTCACATTCATTTTAAAGTAATTCTAATTCTATTAGCTTAATAATAAAAAATAAATACATTTAGTGGTTTTAATTTTGAGAAAATAACAATGTAGTTACTTTAATGTTCAGGGGACATAAAAATAAACCTCAAACACCATAGATACAAAAAAGTGAAAATAGAGAAAAAGTTGCCAATTTTCTAATAATTTTCTTTCGAATTATTGATCTAAAGATTCGACTCTATAATTAATTAAACTCTATTTAAATTTTAAATTTAAATAAATTAAATTAAATTTTATTTTTTGTATAATTATAAAAACTAAACTCACCCCACCATAATAGTGAAGCAGATAGTCAGAGGAACAGTTACGCTTTGAGGATCATACTTGCTTTCGGTATCATCATCATCATCATCCTCACCATCTTCTTCTTCATCATTTTCTCCTGTATTTGAACTGTTTTCTTGGTCCAAACTTGAAGTGTCCATTTCACCACCATGGACATTTACCATCTAAATTGCCAAGAATGTATTCCATTTGGTAAAAAAATCGTATTCATATACTTTTCATACAGAGCCTAAAATTATTTGAATTTCGGAATATATATCTTTGAATTTATATCTCTGTCCCTGCTGCAAAGGAAAATCCTGAATGACGAAAAGATTTTTGCAATTTTAAATTAAGAGAGTCCTAGAATTTGGTTCCTTGAAAAATTCTTATCTGATAACAATGTCTTTTGTAAGCTATATATAATTATTTTTTAATCTTGACAAAACATATAAATATCTTTAAAAATTAACTAAACTTTTTCTAAAATTTAATCTTGTGAAATGAAACAATTTTACTATTCTTAATATTATTTTTCGATATGTGAGAAAATCGTTTAGTATCTTTTGGAATATTTTTTAACTTTCTCTTAAAGTTCATTTTTAAAAGAAAAAGCAAAGAAAAGTTTTTTCATTCATTTTAAGACAATCCTTTTATTCTGTTTAAACCTTTAAAAATTCTTTAAACGTTTTATAATTTTACTGTAAAATTTTAAAAGATCCACATATTATTCAAAAATTTTAGTAATCTTTGTAAATTTGAAGAATTTTAACAGTTCTGTATAATTTAACAAATTGTTTTAAAATCTACCGTATTTTGTATTGACATTTATAGAAATATTTTAAACAGTTTTAAAAATAATTATAAATTTTCCCAGGCTCCTCCTTTCTTTTGGAATTCATTTTTCAAAAGAAAACTTCATTGAAATTTTTCCATCGATCTTAGGAACATTTTTTTATTCACTTAAAACATTTCAAAATTCTTAAAACGCTTTTGAATTTGGTTTAAAGATCTTTAAAGATCCACATTTTGTTTAATATATTTGAAAACCTTTTAAATTATGAATAGGTTTCTAATTTTTCTATAACTTCCAGACTTCATTTATGAACGTAATTCAATTTTTTTATCTTTTCTTTTCTTTTATTTTTTCAAAATATTTTATAAATTTCTTTTAAAATTTAATTTAAAAAAAAAAAAGTATGAACTTTTCTTCCATGAATCTTAACAATTATTTTTATTCTTTTGAAAAATTTCAGAATTCTTGAAACGCTACTTTTTGAAAGTTAGGTATCATAAAAAAAATTCGTAAATTCGTACGGATTTGTGTTTCACAACTTTGGAAATTTTCAAAATGTTTTGAAACTTTTTTATTTGTTTCTTAAGAAAATTTTTTCATACTCTTGTAGTTTGTCCAAATTCTCAAGAAGCTTCTAAACTTTTCGTTCAAAATCTTCGGAAACCTACATTTTTTTACATTTAAAAAAAAGTATTCAAGTTTAAAATTGTTTTTTAACCTTTTTGAAATTTATAAACATTTTTTTCTTCTGATCAAATTTTTTTTTGAAATTTTGGAAAAGCAATTAATATTTTTTCAAATATTTTTAACATTCTCTTAGAATTAATTTTTCAAAATAAAACTGTAATTAAAATTTTCTCATTATCTTAAGAAAAATGTTGTCGTCTCTTGAAATCTTTGGAATTTATTAAAACACTTCTGAATTTTGTTTGGAAATGTTAAAAGCTTTCCTTTTTTTACAAAATTTAAACAAAATTCAAATTTTAAATTATATTACAGGATATATTTTTTCTAGTACTCATTTTTCAAATTAAAACATCATTCGAAATTTTTCCATGGATCTTAGGAAAAATTTTTAATTCTCTAAAAAATTTTTAAAATTATTAAAACCATTCTGAATTTTGTTTGGAAATCTTTAAAGAGCCACATTTTGTTAAAAAATGTGCAAAAAGTTTGTAAATTTTTATTTACTTTTTATTCTTTCTAAAAATTCTAAACCTTCTAAATACTTTTAAAAATTATTCCTAATTTTCTTTAAAATTTTAAAAAGTTATGGACAATTAAATAATTTGCAACAAAATCTAAACTATTATTTTTGACATTAATAGAAACATTTCAAAAGAATTTGAAACTTTATTTTATATTTTTTGAAAACTAAAATTTCAAAATATAATACCATAGAGAACATTCTGAACTTTTTGTTTTAAATCATCAGACATCTAATTTTTTATTTTTTATTTATTTTTTTTTAATTTTAATTTATTTTTTAAATAATTCAGTTTTTCTACAAAAAAATATTGAATCCTTTAAGATAAACAAAATTGTCTTAAAATTTTCCTTGAAATTTCAAAAGTCTGAAAATAATCCTTCAAAATAAAACTTAAATCATTTTAACTTTTCCCAGAAGTCTTATTGTCGGTAAAAATAATTCACAAATTTGAGTGCGGTATAAAAACTTTAAGAACATTTTTATTTTCCATTATAAAAAAATCATTTGAAATTAACATTTTGTCTTTTATCAATAATCTTTAGAAACATGAAAAAATTAATATTATTATGTGGCTACACCTTTTGTAGAAAAGGATAAATATTCCAATTTACTTCTTTTGTTTGATTTAAGTTTGATTCCCTGTTTGAATTTTTATTCCCTGTTAATTCCGGGTGTAAGGCATGAGATGCAAAAGTATACATGACAATAACATTTAAGGCCCTGTATGTATAATCGTTTAATTAAATTCTGAAAATCTTAATAATTCCGAGTATGATTGCATCACTTACTTGCCAGTGGTTTCTTCTGGCTACCTGTTCTCGAGGAGGTGGAGGAGCAGATCCTCGAGGTCTTCTGCGACATCTAAGGAGAAATTAAAATTTATGAGAATTTCAGTCCAACTCTTTGCAGGTGCCACTTAAAGTACAAATTAAGAAATTAAGGTATATTAAAGCACTGGAATATACATTATCTCAAGAAATGTGGTTTTTGCAAAAATTATGATTAGTTTCCACTATAATTAAAAGAAAGGTGACCAAATTTCACTCATGTATGTGAGGGATCGCCAGACGCTGTCACCAAAACTTGAGTTATGGGGAATCACGTCTTTGTACTAATGACAAAATAAAATAAGAAACATAAATAAAAGTTAAATAATTTCTAGGTAATAAAATATTTTATACACTCAAAACACCATAATTTTTCTACTTTTTTAAGCTATTACATTGCTAAATTAAATTTTAAAAAGAATCCAAAGGAATATTGTGATGCCAGAATCGCTAAATAAAGTATATTACAAATATAATATTTAAAAAAAATGTGTATTATAAACAAAGGGTAACAGAAACGTTTAAGGTCTTTAAAGACTAGATCGAGCCATTACTTCAAAAAATTTTGAAATTATTTTTTTTCTGAAAAAATTCGCTCCACTACAGTACTTTTGATTGCCGGTCGGATGCTTTTCCATTAAGCTACTAGAGAGATCAAAAGAAGAATCCTTTTTCAGAAATACACTTGACCGACAATCGAAAGTTCTTTGGTGCGATTCTCAGCAGAGCGAAGGAGAAGATCTATTTTCAGAAAAAAATTTAATTTAAACAAATAAAATATTTCTAAAGTACTCATTTGAATTTTTTTTAAATTTAATGTTTGGCTGGTTTTTAACGAATTCGCTGAATTTTTGTTTATGGAATCGACTAAGAATGCCCTTATGATGGCTCTTTGTTAATTTAATTTTGTTCTTAATGCAAATTGTTTAAAGAATTATTAATTTTTCTTAGTTTAGAAAGCATTATACCAATTAGTCATCGAAAAAAAATTATTAGTCATTTCTGTAAACTAAAATGAAGCGCTTTCTTTGAAAAATAGCCTCACACTGAATTATTTTATGATTTCCCAGCTGAAAAGTAATATATTATTTATATATTGTGGAAAACACAATAAGACAAACAAGAACACAAAAATGTTTTAAAGAATTAATAATTTTTATACATTTTTAAAGCATTATGGCAAACAGTCATCACAAATAAAAATTCTTTTTAAAAAATTAACCGTATTTGTTGAAAAAGATCAAAACTGTGCATTATTTTGAAAATTTATTTAAATGTTTATTAACTCTTCTCAATTTGGAAAGTATGATTGCAAAGAGTGATACATTAGCAATTTTTAGATGATTGCGAAAGAAATTGAGTCCTTCCATTGAAAAATACACAAAATCTGAATTTTGTTTATAAATATTGTTTAAAAAAATTTCAAATACCAGCTATTTTTAAATAGATTATGAAATAAAATAAAATTTCCAGAAAAATAATCTCTGTATCCTATAACATCTTTAGATTTGCTCAAAATTCAATTAGATTCCTTGAAACCATTTTGGTACCTCTTAAAATCACTTAAACTATATGGACGTATTTTTAAATCTATTGAAAATCCCCAAAAGTCTTTAAAGTAATTAGAAGTACTATTGAATTCTTTAAATTTTTTTAAATCGCTTAAATTACTTAGAGAATAATTACATCTCCTTGAATCTTGTAAAATTTTTGAAATACTTTCAAAAAATTTAGAATCTGTGAAATCACTAAGAATTTCTTGTAATTTTTTTATATTTATAATTTATTTTAATTCTTTACATATTATTTAAACAATGTGAAATTTGAAAAAGAAAATTTTAATGTATAATTAATTATATCCAGTACACTGTGCTGAAATTCTTAATAATTTAAAATCTTTCATCTGCAATTTTTAAATACTTTAGGTTTCTTGCTGAAGAATTAATTCTAAAAAATCTTCCTTTTATAAGCTTATTTTTTTAGTTTCTAGAATATTTTTTATATTTGTACCATTTTCTGTTTTAAGAAACATTTTGACGCCAATAAATATAAATAATTTGTTATTGTATTTTAACTATTTCAAACTTTCTTGTGAGGAAATTTTTATTTTTCTTTTAACTTTTGATATCATTCTATGCTACTAGTCGTACCATGATGTTTGTAAAATATCAGTTTTTGTATCATCAACAATCTTTTGTGAACAATAACTTGGAGAAAATACAGATTGGCATAGAAACTGGTATAACCCATTAATGGATATTTATTGAGGTAGTAAATTATTTTCAAAAATTAATATTGTTAAATGTGATTTTAAATCAAGGAAATATTCCTTTTAAACAAATTAGGAATTGGAAGATGTATAACTAAATTTAAAGAAGCGTATCCTAATTTTTGCTAAATATTTATTTCAAAAAAAAGATTTTTGTATTATAAGTGAATAGATCAATTATCCCAAGATGCGATATATTGTTCAGAATTAGCATAAAACAAATAAGGTAAAATACTTATTCTATAACAAGTGATAACAGTTTTCTTATTTTCTATTAAGAGTGTTAAATCTTAACATATTTTGTTGTACTTTGCTTACTCAGTAGTGAATTTTTATTTGTTATTTAGTATAAAATTAATTTTGAAGCTATGTTTGTGTACATTGAAACCACCTGGAGAGACATAATTGTGTAATCATCGGGAAAGTTTATTTGATCAATATTTTGTTTGCAATCCCAAACATCTTTGTTCTGTTAATTAGTTTTCCCTAAAATATTTTATAGAGATTTATATAAAAATTGGGAAATATTATTTAAAGGTTAGCATGGAAGAGAAATAGTAGGTATTACAGAAAAATTTATCTTAACAAGTTTAGGAAAGTCATAAAACCAGAAAAACCTTCTTTCTTTATACAAGGTAAGTTGTATCAAATCGTTCTACTTTCTACTGGTGAAGCTTAAAATTAATTTAATTAATATGTTGTTTAAAATCCGCACAGCCGTAAAAACCTTAACGTCTTTTCTCCAAAAAGGTATGTTACTTAAAATGTTTCCCTTTTTTGTTGATGAAATTTAGAATTTATTTCCCATCTATGTTTTCGTACATTGCAACCATGTCGCGAGACACAATTATGTTATCATCAGGAACGTTAATTTTGTCAATATTTTGATTGAACTCCCAATGGTCTTTGATTTTGTAATCAGTTTTGCCTAAAATATTTATAGAGATCTAGCTAAGCATTTAGATATATAATGAGAAGGAAAGCATGAAAATTAAATAATAGATCAGAGGACAATTTACTTGATGTAGTTAAGGCAAAACATAAAACTATAAAGTCTTTTTTAAATGGTATGTTGTTTTATTTATATTTACTTGTTACTAATGAAGTTTAGAATACGTATCCAACCAATGTTTTTGTATATACCATAAAGTATTTATTGCCCAAAATGGTATGTTTTTCTAGTTCTTTTCATTTTTTAATGATGAAGTCTAGAATTTATGTTTAAGCTATGCTTTCGTACATTGAAACCATGTCGAGGGAAACAATTTTTTAATAAATAGAAATGTTAATATTATCAATATTTTTATTTAAATTTTAAACAGATTTGTCTACAATACTTTTAAGCGAAATTTATCTAAGCATTGATATATATTATTCAAATGAAAGCATGGAAAAAATAGGTCGCAGATGACCATTTGTTTGATGTAGTTTACGCAAACCATGAAAAAATATTCTTTTCAAACAGTTATGTTGTTTTAGCTCTTTGCATTATTTTCCCATGTAGTTTAAAATTAATGTTAAAGCTATGTTTGCATACATTAAAAAACCGCATCGAGAGGCGCAATTAGGTAATCAATAGAAATGTTAATTTTATCAATAATTTATTAAAATCGCAACCATCTTTGATCTGGTAACAAATTTTTCGTAAATGGTTTCGATGAGTTTTATCTAACCATTTATGTATATCATGTCAAGTTAAGAATGAAAGCGAAATATTAGGTCTTAGAGAAACATTTTATTTTGTAGTTTAGGAAAACCATAACACCATAAAGTCTTTTCTATAAGCGGGTCTGTTTTTTCAGTTTTTTCTATTATTTACTGATAAGGTTTAGAATTAAAGTTTTAGCTATGTTTGTGTATATTATAATTATATCGAGAAGCACAGTTGGGTAATCATCAGAAATGCTAATTTGATCAATATTTGGTTTGAAATCCCTACCGTTTTTGATCTGGTAATTAGTTTTCCTTAAAAATTTTTTTTTTGGGAGATTCAGCTTAATATTAAGATATTTTGTGCAAAGGTAAGCATGGTGAAGAAGTAAATGGTCTTAGACGACAATTTGTTTTATGTAGTCTAGAGAAAACATAAACCTGTAAAGTAATTGTTTTAATGGTGTCATGTTTTATTTATTTTTTATTTTTCTAATGGAGTTTCCAATTAATATTTAAGCTATCTTTGTGTACTTTGACACCATACCATGAGATACAAATGTGTAATCATCAGGAATGTTAATTTTATGAATATTTTTTTTGAGATTCCAACCGTCTTTGATGTGTGCAATTAGATTTTCTTGCAATTTTTTGTAGAGATTTAGCTTAGCATTCGTATATAGTATGTGAAGGTGAGTTTAGAAAATTTTTTAATATAGTTTGGGAAAATCATAAAAACATAAGTTTTGTTTTCCAAAAAGTAATCTGTTTTAGTTCTTTCCATCTTTTGTTGATGGATTCTCGAAACGATTTCTAAGCTATGATCGTAAAAATTGAAACTATGTAAAAGACAAGAAAACGTGATCATCAAGAACGTTAATCTTATCAATATTTTATTTAAAATCTTCTCTATTTTTGATTTTGAAATCAGTTTTTCCTACGATTTTTTGTAAAGATTTAGATTTGCATATGTATAAATAAAATAAGAATCAAAGCTTTTCCAATGTAATCTTGTTTATTCATTATTATGCTTTTGTTGCATTTATCGGCTATTGCCAGAATATCTTTGATTTTAAAAAGGTTTTGGTTTTCTAAATTTTTATTTAAAAGTAATATCAATTGTTAAAAATATACAACCACTGTATATTCACTTTTATCTCCAGTATGTTCTTTTTTTTCTAATGTTATTTCGACAATCCATTGGAATGTGTTTGACTATTCAAGCTTGGTTATAACTTTTGCTAACGGAAAATTATTTGATTAGAATAGATACCAAATTTTAGTAGATAGGAAATTATTGAGTTACATTTATGGTAACATTTGAGAATAGCATATTGTATGAATGGTAGAATTTAGAAAGACGATTAGTTTTCTTTTAAGATTGTTAAATCTAGGACATGAATTTTGTTTTTCCTTTGATAATCCACAAGAGAATTTTAATAAGTTATTTAGTATAGAATTAATTTCGAAGCTATGTTTGCTCACATTAAAACCATTTCGAGAGACACAATTTTGTGATAATCGGGAAAGTTAATTTGATCAATATCTTATTTGAAATCCCAATCTAAACATTAACATTTATTATCAAGAGGCTAGCATGAAAAAAAAAATCATAAGACCATAAGGTTTTTTTTCAAAAAAATTATCTTGCCTTTGTTCTCTCCATCTTTTATTGATGGAGTTTAAAATTATTTTTAAGCTATGCTCGTATTAATTTGAACTGTGTTTGAATTATGTCTCAAATTTTAAATATACAACAACTGCATATCCAATTTTATCTTCAATATGCTATCCTGTTTCAAATGTTATTTTTTCAGTTCACTAGAATGTGTTAGGCTATTCAAAGATAGATATAGCTTTTGCTATTATAAAATTTGTTTATGAGAATAGATACCAAATTTTCATGGTTACTTAGTTAATAAGTTAAATTGAGGGTAAAATTTGAGAATTTCATAATATATGAATAGTGGAGTTTGGGGTGAAACACGATTAGTTTTCATGGAAAGAGCTCTTTCATTAGAGGAAAGATAATTAAACCCCTAAACTCTTAATGCTTAAACGGTTCAAAAGCTCAGGTTTAACCCGTTATCTAGTGTTGTTATTCTAGTCGTGTATCAAAGAGGAAAAGAGGAGGTTTTATACACACCTGCAGAGACAACAACGGGCGTAGGTCCACTTGAAGCTTCGGGCGAGAATGTCGCCTATGTTGCTGAGGTAGAGGAGGAAAAGAGGCATCCCAACAATGGCGTACACTATCGTTGCCACTTTACCCCATTTGGTCCTAGGGCAGGTGTTCCCATAACCTTAAACACACGAGAGAGCTTCCTATTCATCCGCTCTACAGAAATTCTATAACTAGCAGAACCACAAAGAAAAATTATTTTTTTTTGTCTTAACATTTTTAATTCTTCACATTTGGACTTTTTTACTGATTATCAATCTTCCTCTGTTAACGATTTGTTCACATAAGACAAAATATCTTCGACTTTTTCAATTGCTTTAGCAACAATTACTGTTTTCTAATTGAAAGGAAGAAACGATTTTTCAAATATAATGAATGTTTTGGTTGTTCTTGTACTCATTTTGAGGATGAATTACAATGGCAAACCTAATGAGCAAGCTTTCCTTTTTCCCCTGGGTGTTGCCAATGTTCAAACTTAGAAGAAGAAAGTGCAAATAATTCAAAAGAGTAAGAAAATGCATTTTAAAGTCTTTTTTAATTAACAATTATGCATATTCTAGAAAAATTTGTCAAATTACAGGGAATAGGGATTTTTAATAATTGCAGGTATCAAAGAGCAATAAGAGCTCAAAACAGGGTACTAGGGTAATTTCGTGACACTTATCTAGAATATTTCCTGCTCTAAAATTTCCTTCATTAATCATTAAATCGCGATACCTATTAGTACAATAAAATTTTGCGGGTAAAAATTTTTCATTTTACATTTACTATAATTATTAATTTTCATTTTAACTTTGAAAATTCAAAAATTCGAAACACACTCTTTGATGCTCTCAAGCTGAAAATAGTTCAAGATTTAACGCCCAAATATTTTTCTGCAGTTTTTATTCCACAATAATAAAAACAAACTA
>JAAAKG020150218.1:2095-31588 GCA_010014905.2 Druon quercuslanigerum
TTTTTGTTGAAAATTCATATTTTCGAGTTTAAAAATTTAGCTATTTCATTCAAAAATTCGGGGTTTTGTGTTCAAAATTCAACTTTTTTGAAGAAAATTGAACTATTTGGTTGAAAAATGATGTTTGCTGGTTGAAAATTCAACAATTTGGTTGAAAATTTGCCCCTTTGGCTTAAAAATTCAAATTTTACGTTGTAAATAAACTTTTTTGTTGAAAATTCATGTTTTAGGGTTTAAAAATTCAGCTATTTTATTGAAAATTCGGGGTTTTGGGTTCAAAATTCAAATTTTTTGTAGAAAATTGAACTATTTGGTTGAAACTTCAACTATTTGGTTAAAAAAACAGCGTGTATACCCTACCTAGAAAACCTGGATTTGTTAGGGAATTTCTATATACCTGGAAAACCGGGAAATGTCAGGGAATTTTTTCCAGAGAGTAGTTAATTTTTTTTTAATTGCAATATTAAATGGAAGAACACGTTCTTTTGTTTGAAATAAATTTTTTGACTAAAAGTTCAGTTTATTAAGTTTATTCCAAGTGCAACTCGAACTATTTTGTTGGAAATTTGTTTCTTGTTTTTTTATTATTGAAAATTAATTTTCCTACTTAGAATATAACTATTTAATATTTGTTTGAGAAATTATTAATGGTTGGAAATTTTGACCTTTTGTTATAAATCCATCTTCTGGGCTTGTTTTATTTGTATTTGATAATGCAAATATTTTGTTTAACATTCATGTATTATTAATTTTGACCTTAATTTTTTTGTCTACGTGGTCTATAATGGTAGAAAATGTATCGTTTTGGTTAAAAATAAAACTACTTTGTTCAAAATTGACATCTTTTCTGAAAAATTCAACTTTTTGTTTAAAATTCATTTATTTAATATAAAGAATGATAATTTTATTTAAAAATTCATTAGTTTGGTTGAGAATTTAACTGTGTAGTTAAAAGAGAGTCTTCTTTAATTGAAAATTCAACTTTATTCTTAAAAATTCATATATTTAATTTAAAAATCGTCTTTCAAGCTAGAAAATTAATTTTCCTATTTGAAAATTGTTCGTCTTGTTTAAAAATCCATTTTTTTGCTTAAAAATTCAAGTATTGCAATTAACTGTTGATAAATTCAGTAATTAATTCATCTTTTTGGTTGAAAATAAAAATATTTGGTTAAAGGTTAAATTAAATTTGTTTAAAAAATAATTTTTTTTGTGTTAGAATAATTTTTTTGACTGAAAATTTAACTATTCCATTTTTAGTTGAAAAGTTATATTTTTAAGTTAAAAATTCAGCTATTTGTTTAAAAATTGATCTCTTGAAATTACTCAAATTTCGTCTACAAATAATAAATGTTAAATTGTTATTTATACGTCAACATTTTAAGGAAATTTCTAAAGCTTGCATGATTTCTTAAAAATTTTAGGAAACATTCAATTAATTTTGACAATTATTTAGAAGTTCTTTAAGAAAAATTTCAAGAATAATTTTAAACTTGAAAAAAATATTTTAACTCCTAGATTTCTTAAGATTTTGTAATAAAATTTTGAAGATTTTCAAACTATCTAAAATGAAAATAATTGTATTTCTGATTTAAAAAGTGTTTAGTTAAAAAAATTTCAATCTTTCAATTTTAATGTATCTAGTTTAAAATTCCTTAAAATTATATAATTTTGACAATTTGGAAGTTCATTGATTTTTTGATCAAATGGAAATTTTTTTAGCTTTAGTGATCGATTTTAAAAATTTCATTGACCGTGAAAAATGTTTGCGAACCAGAAACTACCCTGATTTTTGTTTCAGAATTCATCTCTTAAGTTTAAAAATTCTCCTATTTTTTTAAGTCATATTTTTTGCCCGAAAGTTCCACATTTTAATGACAACTCGTCTTTTTGGTTAAAAATTAATTCATTTGTTTAAATTTTCCTGATCGTTATTAAAAGTTAACTTTTTGGTTGAAAATTAATCTTTTAGGATTTAAAATTTAAATTTTTTCTAAAATATTCCACTTTATAGCTATAAAATTCAAATTTTTTGTTCATTGTTCATAGTTCGTTGTTGAAAATTCAATATTTTGTTGAAAATGCAATATATGCTTAATATATTTTATCTTCTAGTTCTAAAATGTATAATTCTTTTAAAAATTGATATGGTAAAGCCAATTATTATTGCATATTATTATAAAGGTTTAAACTCAACTCGGAAAAGTATAAGTTTTGACCGCGAAGTAGCCTGGATTTTTTGTTTGTTTTTTTAATTTTGAGTGTAAACCCGGTAATATCTGCCAATTAGGATTGAGATTAATGTATGGTTTGTTATTGACAGTTTCTGGAAATGATGGAGAGCTCGATTTGTCGAGCAGCCTACGTGAATATCCCTGGTTTCATGGAACTCTTCCTCGGTCAGACGCAGCCCAATTGGTTTTGCATAGTGCTGCGAATGGTCACGGTGTTTTTCTTGTTCGGCAGAGCGAAACCAGAAAAGGAGAGTTTGTTCTCACTTTTAATTTCCAGGGTCGAGCAAAGGTAATTAAGACATTTTGTATTACAAAAATCAGTGTTTTACCCTACCTGCAAAGCCTGGAAATGTCAGGAAAATCTTTTCGAGAGCTTGATTACAGTTTTTTTTTTAAAATCCAGTATCAAATTGAAAGACAGAGATTCTCCATTTTTAAAAGAAGCTTTATATTATTCAGGAGGTTGACAAAACCTTGAAAACCTGGAATTCTTCTTAATTTTTTTTTAAACTTGAAAACCTGGAAACCTCCATGAGATTTTTTTTTCACTTTTAAAACATTCATTTTATTTAAATCTAAAAAGTGATTTAAATCTTTTAGTTTATTATGAAGGGAACATCTCGTATAGAAGAATTATTATAGATTACATTAATTATTTGATAGGTATACATTTTTTTGTGATATTCAACTTACAAATTATATAAATGATTAGTTGAAAAATTTCGATGTTAATTCAAAAGGTTACAGATTAATTATCAAGTTTTCAAAATGTTTCATAGCTTTTATAATATTTGACAGAACATTGAACATTTCAAAAATATTTCACAGATTTTAAAGAATTAAAAAGTTGGTGCACACTAGATTTTAAACATTCACCAACAATTTCACAAAGATTTTAAACGATTTAAAAATGTTTTAAAAGATTTCACAAAGATTTCAAATATTTTAATGATTCTAAATGTATGCAAAAGATTTCAGAAAGGTTTAAAAATAATATCAAAGAATTCGTAAGGATTTCAAATGATTAAAATTTTATTAAAGATTTAAAAAAGGTTCATGACACCGGATTTGAAATATTTCAAGCAAATGAACAAACAATATTTCAAAAATATTAAAGAAATATTTCACAAATATTTCAAAGATTTCAAATACTTTAATTAATTTAAATGAATACAAAATATTTCGCAAATATTTCAAAGATTTAACAGAAATTTCAAGGTTTCGCAAATGTTTAAAAAATGTCAGGACTTCCAATGACTTTACAAAGACTTCAAAATATTGCCAAAGATTTCACAAAGAAGACTTTATGGCGATCTGGAAAAACTTGAGTTTTTGCTTAAAAATTTAACCATTTTCTTACTCTTGACTAAAAAATTTTTCTTAGTTGAAAATTCAACAGTTTTTGATAAAAAAAAATTTTTAATTTGGTTCAAGTATCAACTGCTACATTTTTTTAGCAATTAATATTTTTGTAATGAAAATTTAATTACTTAATTTTGGTTGAAAACCAAACTATGTTGTTGTAAATTAATTAATTTACGAAAAATGTCACTATTCCAGTGGCAACATTAACTATTTTCTTGTACATTTTTTTGTTTTGTTTGAACATTAAATTCGTTTAATTTAGAAATTTAGAAGCTTTTTAAGAATTTTGACAGGCTTCAGAAGAACAAAAAACATTTCCTAGAAAAATTGAAAATGAATTTTTATTTTGATAAACTAATGTTAAGATAATGTTTAAAATGATTTATAAAGATGTACAAAATAATTGTACTAAATGAATGTTGAAGGTTTTAAGAAAATTTCTTTAATTTGGAAAAATTAAAAAACATTTTTTGAAAAAATGTAAAGCAACATGTAGATTGTAAGTGTTTTGAGATTTTGAAATAAAATTTCGAAGCATTTTAAGAATTTTCACACTATTTAAAATAAAAATATTGTAACTTTTAATTTAAACAGGGAATTTTCGATTGTTACAAATTCATAGTTGAAACTGGAATTTATCCAGAATAATAATAATAATTCTGATTTGGAACCGGGAATTTTCCAATTTTAACAAATTCCGAGCTTTTTTAATTCACTAAAAATTTTCGAAAAGGAACAATATTCTGAATTGGAACAGGGAATTTTAGTAAAAAAAATGTAATTTTTAGATGAAATAGATAATTTTTTAAAAGAATTAAAATTTTTTATTTGAATAGGGATTTAAAAAAAAAAATTTATTTCCGAGTTAAAATGAAGAATTTTTTTAAAAAATTAAGATTCTGGATTTTAACTGGAAATGTTTAATTTTTACAAATTCCGATTTTGAATTGCAGTTTATCCAGGAGAAATAACAGTTCTCAATGGAAAATTAAAATTTTTCTCACAATTATTTGAAATGTAAAGTTTTTGAAAACAATAAAAATTCTAGATTTGAACAGGGAATTTTCAAATTTTAACTAATTCTGAGATAGAGTTGAATTTAAAATTGCTTTAAATATAATTTAAAATACAATATAATTTTTTTTAAATTTAATTTTTTAATTTTTTAAATTCATTGCCGATTTAGAGCATTGAAAACGATAAAGTCGATTTATATTTTTGGAATTGAATCTGAATCCTTGAACTCTACAATTTATAAAAGCGTTTAATTAAAAAAATTTCAGTTGAAAAGTGTTAGTAGCTTCCCTTTTACACGTTTTAATTACTGAGCATTTTAATACAAAAAAGTTGTGTGACACAACTTTTAAACTTCAATTTTCAGCATTTAAAAAACAAGAGTTTCACTTTGAGTGCTTTCATTCGCAGTTTAGTTTTTATTACTTCGAATGGCAATTTTTAGATTTTGTGTTTGATTTTTTAAATTTCAGTGACCGTGAAAAATGTTTGCGAATCGGGAAATGACCGTGATTTTATTTTTTGACCGGGAGTTTTACAAACATTTAGAAAAAAACATCCGTCCAACTTTGATTTTAACCGTTTTTTAAAAAATTAGTTAAATTGTAATACTTTTCAATTATGATATCATTCGGTTTAGAATGCCGAATTTGAAAATCTTTCACATTAAAAATTTTCCATTTTAGATTTTTAATTTTTAAGCGTGCATTTGAATTAAAAAAAGATTTAAAAAATGTTTTAAAAAATGTTTTGCAAGCCGGGAAAAAACCGGGAAATGACCGGGAAATGACCGGGAATTTTTATCTTTGATTAAAGCGGCCATCCGCGTTTTTTTTTGGTTTCGAAATTAATTTTTTTATCTGAAAATGTAGCTGTTTCATTTTTGGTAGAAAATGTTTCCGTTAAGTTGAAATTTAATAACTATTATTTCTTGACCGGAAATTTTACAAATTTTCAGAAGAAAAATCTGTCCAAGTTGGATTTTTTAATTATGATGCAATTCAGTTTACATTGCGTAATTCAAAAATCTTTTACTTTAAAAACTTCATTTTAGATTTTTATTTTTAAGGGTATATTTTTAAATTAATAAATAAATTTTCAAATGGATTTGTACTTTAAGTAATAAAAACCCGTCAATAATTTGTTTGATAAAACGATTCTAAATTCTTCCTAAGTTTAAGAATTTCCAGATTGTTAAAGTCTTCGTGATTAAAAAAATGTAAAGGTAATTAAATTAAAAATATATGTTTCAGTTCAAAATATTCCACTTTTAACCCATTCAATTAAAAAATTTTGAATTATGAAAGTAGATAATTATTTAATGTTTAGCAATATTTGACTGTTCATTTAATATGAGAAAATTTGAGGAAAATATTTAAAAGTAAAAAAATTTGAAACTGAATTGTTTGACATAGAAACCTTTATATCGTTATAATTTCAAAGAGCTTTTAAACTTTTAGCATTGCAATTTTTATTGTTCTACTCGAAAAATGTTTACTTTGTAAGCGAAATTGTTGAATTTTTATGTAGAAATATTAATTGAACACTTATTAATTGTAGGAAAAATCTAAGTAATTTTAAGAGATATTTAAAAGTTTTGAATAGATTCAAAGTTAATTTAAAATTTGAAATAATGTCAATTAATTTAAACGAAGTGTGTGAAATTTTTTTTCAGAAATTCTAAATATATCTTAAAATGTAGAGAATTTTCCCTGCAATTTTGGAAATTTCTTAAAATCTTTTTAAATATTCTGTTAAAATATTTTTTCAAAATGCTTAATCATTTTCAATTTTCTAGGAATATTAAGAAAATTTTTTTATTCTTCTGGATCCTTTCACAATGCTTAGAAAACTTTTAAATTTTTTGTTTTAAGTCTGTAAAAATCTAAATTTTGTTATTTATAAATCCAAATGTGAAGAATATTTATTTAAATTCGCAGAATTTTCTAGAAGTTTTAGGGCACATTTAATTCATTTTAAAAATTATTTAAAAGTTCTAAAAAAATTTCAAAAATAATTTTAAATTTGAAAAAGTTGAAACCAACTTCTAGATTTCTCAAGATTTTGAAATAAACTTTTAATGCTTTAAGGATGCTTAAACTATTTAAAATACAAATCATTAAGCTTGTAATTTAAGAACTGTGAAGTTAAAAAAAAAAATTGTTAAAATGTTTGCAGCCTAAAATATCGTAATAATATACTTTAAAAATTTGTTTAAGTTCATTGCTTGATTCTTTACTTTAGAGTATTGAAAATCTAAACGTGCATTTATATTTTTGGAATCTAATCTAAATTTTTCAGCTCTATAATTTATTTACTCTATAATTTTCTACTACTTTAAACGGAACAAAGATTAGAATAGATTTCGATTTTTAAAATTTTAGTTACCGGGAAAAATGTTTGTGGAGCGGGGAAAAAACCGGGAAATGACCGGGATTTTTTTCTTCGATTAAAACGGTGGTCACCCTGCCCCACTGATTATCAGTTTAAGAAATAAGTGAAATTTGTGTGATTGCAGCATCTGCGAATGACACTGAATGACCAAGGCCACTGTCGGGTGCAGCATCTTTGCTTCCCAGCAATTTACGACATGCTCGAACACTTTCGACAAAATGCCATACCACTAGAATCGGGAGGAACGGCCGATGTGACACTTACGGAGTACGTAGTGTCGAATCCAGCTGGTAGAAGTGCACATAATCATGGAACAACTGGTGTGACTGGTGTGACTGTAGCCGCTGGAGCCGTTCAACAAGCACAAGAAAGAAGGCCTGTTGTCGCTGCTCCGGAGCCAAGAGAAGTAAGAGTCAGCAGCGGAAGTCTAACACCTCTTGAGTGAGCACGAGTGGCCGACTCCCACAGTCTGAAGTTTGATCTACAGACAGTGAGTAGTGGATAGATAACAAGCTAAAGGAGACGCGCCCCTTAAGATCATTCATTCGTAGTCATTCTCCATTTATTTCAAAACAGATAGATAGATCGATAGATAGATCTTCTAGTCTTCTAAACAGTTTTATTAACTGCTTTCACAATTTAATGAGTATTTATTGATATCATTTTGACTTGGGATTAAAAAAAATTGTATTTTCTATTTTTATTAATAATAAGTAGGTTATTTCCAGGGTCCGCGATCTATTCCTGTTAACTGACATTTTTTTGAAATTGATTTTTTTTTTGTATTTTCTGGAACTTTTTTTTTTATATGCTGTTAATATATCGCAAACAAAAGGGCAAAAATTCCTTTTAGTTAAAAAAAAAAAAAGAATTTTCGTGTAAACTTTCCGAAATGTCAGTTAACAGGCTTAGACCGTGGATCCTGCAATTTAAATTTCGCGGGAAAATGTATCGCTTTAGATTGGAAAAGGCGCTTAATTTAAATGTTAAAAGATGTCAGCGTCATGGAAAACATATTATTTGCATTAAAAAGTGCCTTAGGGATCGTCCATAAACTACGTTACCACTTTAGGGGGGGGGGGGCAGTCAAAGTAGCATTACATGTATTTATTTTATATTTATATTTATTTTTTATATAATTTTTTACTAAAAGTACACATGGTAACGTTTTTATTACGTTTCGAGATGATGAATGTTTTAGGTAGAAAATTAATCTTTTTGGTTGAGAATTCTTGAATTTTGTAAAAAAAAATCGGACAATGGATGGAAAGGGAAAGGTTAAAAGGGGATGGGAAAAGTGGAAAGCGAAAAGTAAAAGAGAATGGGAAAAAGGAAAAAATAGCAGAATATTTTTGTTTAAAAATCATTTTTCAGTATAAAATTCAACTTATGGGTAGCGAATTCTTGAATTTAGTTAAAAATTAGTTTTTTGCTAATAAATTAATCTTTTTGATTAAAAATTCATATTTTTTAGTTCAAAATTCAAGTTTTTAGTTAAGAATTCTTGAATTTTGTAAAAAAATCGTTTTTTTTTGTAGGTAAATTATATTTTTGTTTAAAAATCCATTTTTTTCAGTTATTTTATAAAAATTCGTTTTTTTTGGAAGTAAATTATTCTTTTTGTTTAAAAATTAATCTTTTTAAATTGGATAAATCAACTGTTTGCTTGAGAATTTTGAATTTTATTGTAAATTCGTCTTTTATTGTAGTAAATTAATCTTTTGGTTTAAAAATTCATCTTTTTCGTAAAAAATTCAAATTTTTGGTTAAGAATTCTTGAATTTTGTAAAAAAAATCGTCTGTTTTGCAATAAGTTAATATTTTTGTTTAAAAATTTTTCTTTTTTAGTTGAGTAAATCAGCTTTTGGCATTAAAAAATTATGAAAATTCGTCTTTTTTGGTAGTAAATTATTTGTTTGTTTGAAATTTTTCTTTTTTAGTTAAATCTCAACTTTTTGGTTCAGAATTGTTCATATTTTTAAAAAAGTCTTTTTTGGTAGTAAATTAATCCTTTTGTGTTTAAAATTTTTCATTCATAGTGGAAAAATCAGCTTCTAGATCATAAATTCTTTAATTTTATTGAAAAATCGTTTTTTTTTGTAGTAAAATAATCTTTTTGTTTAAAAATGCATATTTTTTTGGTGAAAATTCATCTTCTTGGTCGAAAATTCTTCTAATTCAATGGAAATTAGTATTTTTTTGGCAGTCAATTATTTTGTTTTAAAATTCTTCTTTTTTAGGTGAAATTTCAACTTTTTCGTTCCGAATTATCGAATTTTGCGAAAAAAACGTCGTTTTCGGTAGTAAATTAATTTTTTTGTTTGAAAGTTCATTTTTTTAGTTGGAAAATCAACTTTTTGCTTCAGAATTCTTGAATTTTGTTCAAAATTCGTCTTTCTTCGTAGTAAATTAATATTTTTGTTTATGAGTTCATCTTTTTTAGTTGAAAATTTATCTTCTTGGTCGAGAATTCTTTTAATTTAATGAAAATTCGTATTTTTTGGAAGTAAATTATTTAGTTTGTTTGAAAAATCTTCTTTTGTAGTTGAAATTTTAACTTTTTCGTTCAGAATTCTTGAATTTAAAAAATCGTCTTTTTTAGCAATATTTAAAAAAAATTCTTTTTCAGTTTTAACTGAAAATTTAATTCTTCTATTTTTGGTTGAAAAAATTTTTTATTAAAAAAACAAAGTATGTTAATTTGAAAACTCAACTAAAAAGCGTTTAAAATGTATTTAGAAATAAATGTTTTAAAGATAAAAAACACGATATTTTAAATCCTAATTCAAAATGCTTATAAATTCTCATTAAATCCTCAAAGCACATAAACAGGGTTTCTACAAGACTTGAAAAAGTTATGAAATTTTTAAAAAGAATGTAATAAACCTGGAAAAGTCATGGGATTTAAAAAAAATTACTGGAACTTTTTAATCGTCTCTATTTAAAATTCTTAATAATTTAGTATTATATAGCAATTTCTATATTGAAAAATTGGAAAAGAAAACTTAAGGAGAAGGCAAAATCAGTGTTCGAATTAAATAAAAGAAATGGCAGATGCCATGGGGAAAGCAAAAAGAACTGGAAGATCTTGAAGAAGAAATTCGTGAACTGATTAAATTTTTATTAATTTTAATATAGAACATTTTATTAGTTCTTGTGCTCTAAACTTTTATTTTTATTTTGTTAAAAAGTTCCGAGGTTTTTTAGATTACTATTATTTTCAAATGTAATCGTAATTTTTGCACAAATATTTCGACTATAATTTTTCTTAAAGTAATAACAAAAAAATAATATGGTTATGATTACAGAATATATATTTTTCACTTTGATAAACATATTATGGAAAATTGTTTTGAATTCCATAAAACGTATTGAGAAACCATTATTATTGTATCATAATTTCTTACAATTAAATTTAATTGGTTGAATTAAAAAAAAAGTAGACATGGAGTTTTTTGAAAATTATAACTCAGGATTGCCTCTAAACCGGGAAACCGGGAATTTTATGAGGTCGGGAAAAACCGGGAGATGATCATGAATTTATTTTTTGACCGGGAATTTTACCATTTTTTCGAAAAAAAATCCTTTCAACTTTGATTTTGACCGTTTTTTCAAAATTTATTTTAATTGTGATCTTTTTCAATTATGATATCATTCAGTTTAGAATGCGTAATTTGAAAATCTTTCACTTTTAAAATTCTTCATTTTAGAGTTTTGTTTTTAATTCAAAGAATTTTAAAGTGCAGTCTTGAAGACTTACACAATTAAAAATTAAAGCCGTTTGAAGTTGAAAATTTTTGATAAAAAAACAGTATTTTATCAACTGTAAATATAAGTAAACGAATAAATAATTTCTTAAATGGATATGTACCTTAAGTATCAAAAACTGAATAATAATTTATTTGATAAAACGATTCTTAATTCGTTCAAAGTTTTAAGAATTTCCAGATTATTACTGTTTTAACTTAATAAAATATTCGTAATTAAAGGCTGTTATTCAATTAAAAATGTTGTTTTAGTTAAAATGATTCACTTTTTGACCCATTTAATTTAAAGTTTTTTAATTAAGAAAAAGAATAATTATTTAATATTTAGCAATATTTGACTGTTAATTTAATACGAATAAATTAAAGCCAAATATTTAAAAGTAAGCAATTTGAAACTTCATTGCTTGACTTAGTAAGCTTTGAATTGTTAACATTTCGAAAAGCTTTTAAACTTTTAACATTATATTTTTTCTTCTATTTATCAAGCGTTTATTTTGTAAGCTAAATTGTCGAATTTTCAGTCAGAAATAATAACTGAACAATAATCATTTGTAGAAAAAATTTGAATAATTTTCAGAAATATTTAGAAATTTTGAAAAGATTCAAAATTTATTTAAAACTTGAAATGATATCAAGTAATTTAAACGAAGTGTGTGGAAATTTTTGTCACAACTTCTAGACCTATTTTAAAATTAATAGATTTTTTCCTACAATCTTTGAATGAAAAATTATTTTTAATGTTCCTCGGAAAATTAAGGAAATATTTCTATTCATTTGGGGCCTTTTTCCATTCCTAAAAAGCTTTTAAATAAGGTTGTGGGTATTTTCTCGTAAATTTCGATACGAATAGTCGAATTTTGTCAGTTCGCACACTTGGTCTAAATTATTTGATATCATTTCAAGTTCGAAAATAATGTTGAATCTTTTTAAAACTTCTAAATATCTGTTAGAATTTATCTAATTTTTTCTACAAATAATAAGTTTTCAATTTATAAATCCAAATTTGAGAAAAATTTTTTAATTCGCAGGATTTTCTAGAAGTCTTAGGACAAATTCCATTTATTTTAAAAGTTATTTAGAAGTTCAGAAAAAATTTGAAATTTGAAAAACTGTAATTAATTGGTTGATTCTTCAATTTAGGGCATTAAAAATGATAACTTTGAACAATTTTTCGATTTTTTAATTTTCATAGACCGAAAAAAACGTTTTTGAGCCGAGAAATAATCATGAATTTATTTTTTGTCCGGGAATTTTCTAATTTTTTAGAAAAAAAATCCTTCCAATTTCGATTTCGACCATTACAATTTTTTTTTTAAGTTGTGATCTTTTTTTAATTATGGTATCATTTAATTTAGAATGTGCAATTCAAAAATCTTTCACTTTAAAAATTTTCCATTTTTCATTTTTAAGCGTACATTTCAATTTAAATAATTTTAAAATGCAGTTTTAAAGACTTAAACAATTTAAAATCGAAGATTTTTGGTAAAATACATTTTCAGTTGATCAATTGTAAATATAAATAAATTAATGATTTGTTATCATTTCACAATTTTAGAATGTTCGTGTTTTAACGTTAAAAATATTTAAACTGTTTCAATTGTATCTAAAATATTCCATTTTGAAACCATGAAATTTGAAATTTTTCAATTAAGAAAAAGAACAGTTATTTAATATCTAGAATATAAAATTTAATTGTTCTATTTTAACAAATTTAAGTTTTAAGTCAAATTGTTGAGTTTTGATGTATAAATAACATTTCCTAGCAAAATTGAAAATGATTTTTTATTTTAATAAACTAATTTTAAGAGAATATTTAAAAAGATTTATAAAGAACATTTCTTTAATTTGGTAGAATTGGAAAAAAAAAATAATTTGAAAGAATGTAAAGAAACACGTAGATGCTTCAAGATTTTGAAATGAAATTTCGAAGTATTTTAAAGATTTTTTAACTATTTAAAATAAATATAATTTAACTTTTAATTTGAAGAGCCGGGAATTTGCAAATTTGAACAAATTCTGAATTAGAACAGGAACGTTTTTCTAAAGAATTCTAATTCTGGGTTGAAATTTATTTATTTATCCAAAAGTTATTAAACTATTAAATTATTATTATTAAGATTAAATTATTTATTTATACACAAATTTTATTTATCTAAAAGTATTATAATTTGTCTTGGAATGGGGCATTTTTTAAAAGAATGAATTCTAATTCTAATTTGATACTTATTTTTATTACTTCTAATGGAACAATTTTTTAGATTTTATTGTTCGATTTTTTAGTTTTCCTAGACCGTGAAAAATATTTGCGAACCGAAAAAAAAACGAGAAAAGACCGGGAATTTTTTTCTTTGATTAAAACGGGGCCACCCTGTACCTGACAACTCTGGAGAAGTGATGGAATTTTGTTAACCAGACTCTTGTAGTTACCCTGAGTAAAGGACGAGCATATTATCATGCTCGTGAGGAATTTCTCCGAGCACTTAAACTATTTAGAACACTAAACCTGCCTCTGCCTGATTTGAAATGGATTCGTTCTAAAAATACGGATTAAATTTTTTCTTTTCTTTTTTGAAGGAATGTTTCTTAATCTAGAGGGTGAACTTTGCAGGTTCAGACCTATGGCGGGGCTATAAGAATACGGACCGAGTCCCTGGAACGACTGGAACAGCACACTTTGCATTTGGAACAAGCCGCAACAGCAAGTGGAAGAGCTGTGCAAAATGCCTACAGTTTTCTTTGACGCTGGATGCGCAGCAATCTACCACCAGGATATCATCCGGTTAGTTCTCCAGACTGAAATTTCCCATTCTCTAGAAGTCAAAGATAGATTTAAACCCAGTGTTATTTGCTTCCAAAGTCAAAATGTATTTTTTATTCTTGTGCGAGATACGGAAACAAGAAACGGTAGAGCTGAACCAAACTTATTTTAAAAAATAAATAAAAAACAAATTAATGCGAATAAATAAACTGATAGAGGGTGGTCTACTCACCTGGAAAAACTGGAATTTTCAGGGAATTTTTATATGCAGACTTGGAGAAAAATAGAAATTTCAGAGAATTCTTTTTTTCATTCGTACAAGTAACTTTTATAAAACTTAATTTATACTGATTTAAATTAAAGTTCTTTTTATCGTTTTATGTGTGAAGATAAAATAAATATTTTTTCCAATAATTATTAAAAATTATGGACTTTAGGAACTGTAACAAAATTATTAATTATATTTTTACAGGGATCGCAGTGCAGAGTTTAAAAAAGGGGCAAGGGGGAAATTTCTTATAAATTCCATACTGAGAGTCCATTGGATGTTTATTTATTTTTCAAATAGCATTGTTTGACAATAGTCACCCGTTTAAAAAAATGGATTTTTAAAAAAATGTCGTTTTATGGATTGAAATGTTTATTTATTAAATTCTGATGTATTCAACAGTGGAAAATTAAAAAAGTCCAACTGTTGAAAATTTAATGTTTAATTTTTTTCAATTTGCAACCGTTGAAAAGTCAATATTTTTCAATTATCAATAATAGAGTTTTCAACTGATAAAAATTGAATTATCAATTTTATTCATTTTTTAAGTGGTAATAATTCAACTCTCAATTCTTTAAAAATTTTAAGATTTTAATTTTTTGCTGTTGATATTTCAATTATAAATTTTCTTCAATTTTCAATAGTTGAAAGTTCAATATTCTTCAATTGTCAACAAAAAAATTCTGTCTTAAATTATTTCTTAAATTCAACAATATAATTTTAAACTGTTGAAAATTCCGTTATGAATTTTCTTTAATTTTCAACAATTAATAATTCAATTCTTTTCCATTTTAACTGTCGAATGTTCTTCTTTTGTTATTTTCTAGATCAGTTTTATTGGATTTTCAACATTTGAAAATTTATTATTCTTGAATTATCAAAAATATAATTTTCTACCGTTGAAATTTAATGATCAATTTTCTTTAATATTCAACAGTTAATAATTCAATTTTCAATTCTGTTCTATTTTCAACAATTTAATTTTCTACTGTCGATAATTAAACGATCAATGTTCTTCCTTTTTCAAAAGTTGAAAGTTCAATATTCTTCAATTATCAGTAATAGAATTATTTTCTTCTCTTTCAACAATTGAATTTTGTACTTCTGTCGACAATAGAATTTTCAACTGTTCAAAATTTAGTTATCAATTTTCTTCATTTATCAACAACAGAATTTTCAACTGTTGAAAATTCAAAGATCAATTTTCTTCTCTTTTCAACAGTTAATAATTCAATTTTCAATTCTCTTCTATTGTCAACGACTGAATTTTCTCCTGCTAACAATTGAATGATCAATTTTATTCAATTTTCAACATTAAAAAATTTTTTTTATCCAATTTTCAACAGTTGAATATTCAATTTTTAATTTCTAACAAATCTCAATAATTTCTTTAATTTTTTATCTTGAAATTTCAATGATAAATTTTCTTTAATTTTCAACAATTGAATTTTCAGACTTCTTAAATTAAAACAATGTAATTTTCGCATGTTTCAAATTCAAGAAAATTGATCATCGAATTTTCTGCAGTTAAAAATTCAATTATTCCACATTAAAGAAAAATGAATTTAATAAACAAACATTTCGCAAATGCAGCATAATTAAAAAGAAAAGGGGAAGTTTTTCGAGAATAGAGAAAATGTAATTCAACAAAATTTTTTTCTAAAAAGTTCCGTTTGAAACAAATTGTTCCTTTTAGTGTCGAAGTGTTCCCTGAATGTTAGTACTTTTTTTTAAAGAAATATTAAGTGTCTCTCACAAAAAATTGCTTATTTTTTTTTAATTCTCGTAATCAACAGATTATTTTACTTTAGAATACATTCGTTGCTTTATTTTTAATTAAGTACATCTTGAAATTTTTTAGAGAATTTAAACAAAATGTTAAAGGTCTTGCAAACACATTTTTGCAAAAATAATGCTTATTTTAATTTAATTTTCGCTATTGACTGATTATTTTACTTTTTCATGCACGCATTTTATTATTTTGTATGCACAATTAAAATAATCAATCAACAGTAATAGTTAAAATGAGATATGACTTTTTTTACAAAAATGGGCTTGAGAGTCACCTGAACATTTATTTAAAATTTTGTTAAAAATCTGGGTTATGTATGTAATTAAAATAAAATCAGATTTTTTTGCAAACTTCTTTTTGTAAATTCGGCCAAAATTCAGAAGAAATTTTTATTTCAAAAGAAACAAATCGTAAGGGATGCATTTTTGAGAGAAAAGCTTTCCAAATTAAACACATTAATTAAATTCATAAAAATTTGCGTCAAAAAAAAAATACGTTTCCTTTTATAAAATTACTTTTACAATAAAAGCAAACAATTATTTAATTTCAGATATAAATATCACAATTTTTACCCATTTAGATATTTACGAGTACTGAAAAAGAAACAGTTTTTTAAAAATAAACTCGCGAAATTGTATACATATTCCGATTTTTATTGTCAAGTACTTTCATATTTCTCTGAAAAATGCAATACTTAGTGCTTAAATGGCTCCTTATTTTTTTCAGGATTTGAGTAGACACCCTAATCTAAAATGATGTTCGAAAATGGCAAAATTAAGGACGAATCCTTATCAAAAAACGTTAAATTTTTTGTTAAGAAAGCTCCTCTTGGCACTAAAAGTTCTGTAAAAGCTGGAACTGTCACAGTGGTTTAATTCGTAGATTGATTTGCTTGACACGGGCATTGAAACTGTGTTCTTTACAATTCGGACACAAAACTTAAACTACCGATTCTGCCGATTGATATTGTTTTTGCACGCGAATTTTCGCTGCTTTGATATTGAGATTATTGGAATTTTAACATCACGTGTTTTATCTAGTGACTTTGGTAGAAGTTTTATTTGTGACGTGTACTTGTGTTGTCATTTTCAGGGTGGCGACTTGACCGGGAAGTCGGGAAATAACCGGGAATTTAATTTTTTTAAACGGGAATTTAACTACGATCGCAGTAAAATTCAAGTTTTCAATATTTAAATAATTTTTGTCAATTTAGAAAAGTCATTTCTACTCTATCTGCAGTCGTAGAGCACGTAAAAGTGTTTTTGTTGGGTTACGGATTAATTTACTGTTTAAAAAATTCAACTTCTTGGTTAAAAGTTAAACTCAGTTATTAAAAATTATATTTTTTATTGAAGAGTCATAACTTTAATTGAAAATTCATTTCTGTTTAAAAATGTAACTATTTTGTTTAAAATCAATATTTTTTGCTAAAAATTTAACAATTTTGCTGAATAAGAAAATAAATTTCTGTTCCACCTTAAATAAAAAATTTATCTTAAAAAACTGAAATTTCATCTATTTGGCTGAAAATAGACATTTTTTGTTTAAAAATGCGTCTTTTTCATAGAAAATAATCTTTATGACTCAAAAATTCCTCTTTTTCATAAAAATTTCAAAAATATCAATTGAATATTCATAATTTTTAGTTGGAAATTCATCAGTGTGGTTGAAAATTGATCTTTCGTAGTAAAAATTTAACAATTTCAATGAAAATTGGGATTTTTTAATAGAAGATTCAAATATATTGTTGAAATTACACGTTTTTTAAAATCTTTTTTTGTTTATAAAAAATTATCCTTGTTTTTGAAAGTTAATCTGCTTGTTTCAAAATTCTTTTTGACGGTTCAAAAATCAATTTTTCCAGTTGAATATTTATAATTTTAGTGGAAAATTCATATGTTAGGTTGGAAATAAAATTTCTTGTTTAAAAGTTGAACTCTTTTGTGAAAATTTTTTTTTGCCTGACGATTTATGATTTTATTTAAAATTCATTTCTTTTGTTAAAAATGAGCAATTGGATTAAAAAATTGTTTTTTCTGCCGAAGAAAAGGAATTTTTCCCGAAAATATAACTATTTTATTTCCTTGTTGGTCAAAACAGTTTTTTTAAACTAAAAATGTAACTATTGTACTAGTTAAATATTCCATAATATTAATTAAAACATTTCTTTGTGGATGAACACTCATTTTTTGACTGAAGATTCAATTATTCAATTTTTGGTTGGAAAATTATCTTTTTCAGTTGAAATTTTATTTTTTTCCTCTTCAATAGTTATTTTTGTCTCTGTTGAGTCGGAAAGTAATGGTAGTTTAGACTTCGGTTTTTAAATTGTAAATCTTTTTCATTATTTTTTAGCACACAATGTTATTCATAAACAAAATAAATCTCTGTTTGATTAGGCTGAAAAATTGACATTTTTTACTTAAAAATTCGTCTTTTTTATAGAAACTTAATCTGTATGGTTCAAAATTTCCTCTTTTTCATAAAAATTTTAACTATTCCAGTTAAAGAGACATCAGTTTTAGTGGAAAAATTTAACAATTTCAATGAAAATTGGTATTTTTTAATATAAAATTCAAATACATTTTTGAAGATACACGTATTTTGTTGAAAAATCTATTTTCTTATAGAAAATTATCTTTTGCGTTGAAAATTAATCCTTCTTGTCACAAAATTTTTCTGATCGGTTTAAGAATCAAGTATTCCAGTTAAATATTTATAATTTTAGTGTAAAATTTATCTTTTAATATATTATATTATATAAATCTTCTTGGTTGAAAATTAATCTTTTTGTTCTAAGTTTGAGCATTTAATTTAAATGTTTATCATCTTAATTGAATATATCATAGTCTTAGTTACAAATTTATATGTTTGGTTTACATTATTTTTGTTAAATAAAGTTCAATTATTTAAGTTTTCGTTGACAATTTATCTTTTTTTCAGTTAAATTTAATTTTATTTAGTTTAAGAATTCAACTATTTAAGTTAAAGATTCATCATTTCAATAAAAAGTTCATGAGTTAGGTTAATTGAAAATTTATTGAAAGTTCATCTTTGTGGTTTAAAATTTCAGTATTTCAATTAAATATTTATCATTCTAGTTAAAAAGATTTTATTTTTGGCTTAAAATTCAAGTATTTTAACTAATTTTTATAACTGAAAGTTTAACTTTTCCATTTTGTTTGAAAATTGATATTTTCTAGAATGAACGTGATAAATTAAAATAAATTTTTGAATTATGTGGGTTATAAAAATAACTTACCTTTAATTAACCGGAAAAAGTAAAAACCTTGACCAGGAAAAGCGGAAACGACCGGAAATTTGGAATTGTCCGCCAAATCGCCACCCTCATTCTCTAGTTTATATTCGCAGTCTACTTTTGCCATTATTGTTTCCGCTCTTGTCAGAACGATAAAAATAGTCATAATATTGTTATGACTCTAAACAGAAAATGTTGATATTTGCTTATACCTATACCTTTACAATCGTACAAAGCCATTTTTATATTTTAAGCAACTCGATTTTCATTCAAGTATCTATGTTTTACGCTATTGATATTAGTTTTGATCATTTGAAAAGGAATAAAAAACTGCAATGTAGTTACTGAACGTACTGAAGGCAATCGATTTTGCTTGTTAGGAAAATTTACAATATTTATTTTTTAAGTTTACTGCTCTGTACATACTATGATATGTATTTGATTGATACCAAGGTTTGGTAAATGCATTTTTTACTTTTTCTGTGAAAGAAGTAGCGATGATAACTTCCTTTACAGAAGTTCTGTCACTGAGAAGTTGACTTTAAATTTGTTTTTATTTTGTTATCTGGATTATTCCACTGTTGCAGCAGTAAAAATTATTATCATTGTTTTAACAACATTGCGCAACAAGTGAAATTTCCTACAGGAATAATTTCAATAATTAAAAGATCATACGGGGCTCGGATCGTGCGAATTTTTTGAATATTTTAAAGAAAAATGCGTTTAATCGATTTACTTTCAATGTTAATCAAAATGAATATTTTGCCATCTAAATTTTTAGGACGTGCAAAATTGAATAATTTTTCATTAGAGTTTTACATTTAATATTTTTAAAAAATTAATAGCGTTTGAAATTGAATAGTTTCTGATTTCGTGAATCCGTGTTCGAAGTTTTAATTTTTTCAAATTAGATGCCTTGAGAGTCGGACATTTTTAAGTGAAAAAGTTTAAAATTGATTTGAAAATTCCACTTTTTCTTGTTTTTTTCCCTTCATTTGGAACTGAATTAATAGAATCCGGTAGGAAAATACAACTATTTTTTTATTTAAAGTTCATTCTTTTTGGGTAAAAATTTATGTTTCTTAGATTTAAGTTATTAAATTTAACTGATTTGTTTAGCATTTGTCTTTTTTGATACGATATTCTACCATTTGGATTGAAAATTCACTTTTTTGTTAAAAATTTAATTTTTCAGGTTGACAATTCAAAGGTCTTCTAAAAAATTCGTTTCTTACCTTGAAAATTCAGGTTTTTGATTGAAAATTCGTCTTTTTTGGCAGAAAATTATTCTTCTTGTTTGAAAATTGATCTTCTTGATTGAAAATTAAACTGTCTTAGTGACAAAATTGAACTACTTTGTTAAAAATCAGTTGTTTTTTTAGTTACTAATGAATTCCTTTAACTAAAAATTTATGTTTTTTTTATTAAAAAATCGTCTTTTTGGTACAAAATTAATCTTCTTGCTTGAAAAAATTATCCTTTGGATGAAAAATTCATCAATTTTTTTGAAATTTTGTCTCTTCTGATTGAAAGTCCAACTAATAGGTTGTAAATGCAATTGTTTAGTTGAAAATTATTTTTCGTTGTTGAAAAATCAACCTTGCAAGCTGATAATTAAATTGTTTTCTTCTAAAAAAGTCGTATTTTTGCTTGAAAATTAGTTTTTTTTTAATGTGCCTTTTTTCATTGAAAGCCTAACTGTTTAGTTGTAAATGTAATGTGTTTGGTTTTAAAAAAAAAATTGGTTAAAAATTCATGTTTTATGGTGCAAAAATCATCTTTTTTTATTGAAAATTCATCTTTCTTGGTTGAAAATAAACTTTTTGTTAAAAATTCAGCTGTCTTTTGAAAAAGTCGTCTTTTGCTTGAAAATTAACTTTCTTGTGATTCAAATTTTAGGTCGATAATTCTTTTTTTTTTCATTCTTCTTTTTTCATGGAAAATTTCTCTTGTGTGACGAAGAATTTTTTGTTGAAAATTTAACTCTTCAGGTTGACAATTTAACTGCCTTCTAAAAAAAATCGTTTTTTCTTGGCTTGAAAATTCATGTTTTTCGTTGAAAATTCGTCTTTTTAGTAGAAAATGAATGCTATTGCTTCAAGATGGATATTTTTGATTGAAAACCAATATTTTGTGCTAAAAATGTATTTATTTTATTTAATATATTTTTTTTAGAAAATTAATCTTCTCGCTTGAACATTCATTTTTTTTTAAATTCGTCTTTTTTGGTAGAAAATTAATTTTCTTGCTTGTAAAATTATCTTGTTGGTTATAAATTCAACAATTTCTATTAAAAGTGTAACTATTTTATTGTAAATGCAACTGTTTGATTAAAAATTAATTTTTTGTTTAAAAATCAAACTGTCTTCTAAAAAATTCGTCTTCTTGGCTTGAAAATGAACTTTTTCGTACAAAATTTAACTTTCTTATAAAAAAGTCTTATTTCTGCTTGAAAATTATTATTATTCTTTTTAAATTCAAACTTTTTGGTAAAAAATTAATCTATTTTGTTGAAAAGTTGTTTCTTTTTATTGAAAGTTTTAAGTATTTGGTTGTGAATGCAACTGTTTAATTAAAAATTAATTAATGTTTGTTGAAAATTCAAGTGTCTCCTGAAAAAATGGTCTTTTGTTTGAAAATTATTTGATTGAAAATTAAACTTTTGTGTTTGAAAGTCAACTTTTGAAATTTTTTTTTCTCTGGTTGAAAGGTCAACTAAATGATTAAAAATGTAATATACTTCATTTATATCCCTAATATTCCTTTTTTCCCCTTCAAAATGAATGTTCCTAATATGGAAAATTAATAAAAATTATAAACTTTTCTCGTTTGAAAATAATCCAAGTTGAAAAGTTTAACAACTGCGAAGGACATATTTTAAACACAGATTCAGAATCCTTCAAGCTGAATGACTATTGTTGAAAAGTTGTTTAAACTTTAAAGTTTATTTTAATTTTGCTAAGAACATTTGAAAATCAATGAGAATTATTTAATGCATGTACCTAAAGAAATAAATTTATTATTTTTGATAAAAGCCTTTTAGTCGGTACGAGCCCTGATTTTTGCAAGTATTTAATTTAATTTAATGTAATTATTTTGGTTTGTTGTTAATTCCTGTAGGATTCGAGTTCGATTTGTCCCTGCGCTGATTGAGATTTCAAAGCACAATATTTTACTGCCTGCATTCCCAAACTGTAAATATAATTATATTATTATTTCAAAGGTTGTATGTCGTATCGAAAACATATTTCGAAGGTAGACGTGCCTTTGACGGCTCTTATCATAATTGTAATTATTGTACAGTATGCTAATTTTCGATAAGGTTTTAAGGAAACGGATGTCATCGATTATTTTTATATTGCCAGGATCCGATTGTTTGGTCTCTTTCTGAGTTTCGAAGACATTGGTACATATATGAATATACGAGTGATTTATACCTATGAATATGGTAATTGTGTAACAATATTAATTTTGATATTATATGAATTTTAGAGATCTGTACAGGTAGTCAAGGGGCACGTATAGTACTTGGCGAAGTGAAATTTTTGCAGTTCAAGTACTTTTATACTCAAAGTTCAATAAGTGTCATGTTGTAACTACTGTTAATAAATTTAAAAGCTCTTTATTCCGACCTAAAACTCAGAAATAATTAAGTGATAACACATAAAGGGTTAAATTTAATTATAAATATTACATAGATCACCTTTTGTAACATTTTTTACGTAATATACTTTTTTCAAACTATAAATATGTCAAATGAAAGTATGAGATTTATTTTCGAATTAATGAGTAAGCGAACAAAACGTGATAAATTAAAAAAAACGAGGCAACTTTTGCTGTATGATTTGGAATATTGTCAAATTGATTAACAAACTTCATTTGGGAAACCAATATAGAATATAAAAAATTCTATTGTAATATATCCAGTTCTTAAAAAGTTGTTGTAAACAAACGTTTCAAGAGAAGAAGAAATTTTTTGTTGAGATTCATAGAAAAATTTCGAATGAAATTTTTTATTTTAAACTATTAATTTTGAGAGAAAATATAAAATGATTTCCAAAATTGCTGAATAAGTCTGAGGGACTTCAGAGAAATTTTTTAATTTTGCAAGATATCTAAAAAAAACGAAGGAAAAGTCGAATATTTTGAATATATTTAGAAATTTTAAAAATATTCAAAAAATTGTTTAAAATTTTTAACGTATTTCAAAAAATTTCAAAAAAATGTAGATGTTTGAAGATTTCTTGAGATTCTTAGGAAAATTTCAAATGATTTTTTATTATAGAAAAGTGAACAAGATTTGAAAAGATTTAAAGTGGCATCCTAAAATTTTGAAACAGAATGTAGACAATTTTAAAGTAAAACTTTTCAAATTTGTAATATTACAAACTTTTACAAAAAATTCGTGTATTCAAGAGAATAAATTTTTTTCCTGCGATTGCTAAGAAAATTTAAAATGATTTCATTTCGAAAAATTAATTTTGAGAAGAAATTTAAAATGATTTCTGGAAAAAAATGAAAACCATTTTTTTTAAATTTTCAAAACTGACAATTCTTTAATACTAAATTTTTTAAGACTTTTTAAACAAATTTAAAGAAAATTCAAATATTTCTGAAACATATTCAGAAGTTTTGAAGAAATTAAAAAATAATTTTATTTTTGAACGTGTTTAAAAAAAATGTTCAAAAAATGTAGATTTTTGAAGATTTCAAAATAAAGTCTTGGAAGATTTTTGCAGATTTTGAAACCTTTCAAGGGAATAAGCAAAATTTCTTAAAATTTTTACACAATTTTTATAAATTGCCTTTGATTTTTGCAGATTTTGAAGAAAAAAACAAGTAGCTTTTTAAAAATTTTGAAAGGTTTAAAGGAAAGCTTAAAATGATTTTTTATTTTGAACAATTATCTTGAAGCATTTTTTTAAAGTTTGTATAGGACCTCAAATTTAAAATTATAAAATATTTCAAAAAATTAAAAATAATATGAAAATTTTTGAAGATTTCGAAATAAAATGTTGAAGCTTTTTAAGGATTTTAAAAGGTTTGAAAATAATTAAAAAAAAATTTTCAAGCTCCCAGGGAAAATAGAAAATTTTAATTTATTTTGAAAAATTAATTGTAAGAGAATATTTATACGAAAAAGATTTAAAAGAATTTCAAAAGATTTCCAAAAGTCTTTAAATTTTTGTTGACTTCACTAGATTTCAAACAAAAAAATTAAAAGCTTTTTAAGAATTTTTAAAGGTTTCAGGATGATAAACAAATTTTCTTTAAGAGAATATATATAAATATCTCCAAAATTTTCGAAAAAGTTTCCTGAAGGCTTTAAAACAATTTTTTTAAATTTTGCAGCACTTTAAAAAAACGTTAAGAATAATTTCAATTATTTTGAAAAATATTTTGAAGTTTAGAAACAATTTTTGAAGCTTTCCAAGGATTTTAAAAGGTTTGAAAATAATAAAAAAGATTTTGTAAGATTAACAACATTGCGGGCAATTTTATAGAGTTTTCGTTGATAATATTAATATTAATAAGATGTGAAAAAATCTCAGGATATTTCTGAACATGGGAAATTATAAAATTATTACCCAAAGGTTTCAAATTCCTAAATGGGAAAATTCCGGATTAATAAAATTCCGCACAGTTTATAATATTAACGAATGTAAAAAGTCCCGAATGTTGAAAATTAAAAACAGTTTAAATAATAATAAATAATAAGATGAAAAATATATCTAACAATTTTCTATCTGTTTAGATTCGGGAATTGGAATGTGTTGGCTTTTTTACAATTATAGATATTTTATAATTTAAAAAATCTGGAAGGTTTTAAGGAAATTTTTATTTTATTTTGAAAAATGATTCAAAATTTAAGGAATAATTCCAGTCAGTTTACGAAAGATATTTAGGAATTTTTGAAAAGATTAAAAATATTTCAAAACTTGGAAAGATTTCTGAAAAGTTATCAAATATTTTTTAAATTTCTTGTATACTTTTAAGTCCTAAATATCTTTTTAACCGATTTGAATTTTTCATAAAAGATTTTCAAGAATTTCAAGAAAATTATAATTAGCTTGAATGTCGGTATTCAAAAAATTTAAATAAATAAATTGTTATTCGAAATTTTTATTCAGGGATAAAATTATTATTGTTTTTAAATGGAAAACATAGTAATAATTCATAAAATAATCTTTTAATTTCGTATGTAAAGAAGAAGTCGTAAATTTATATCATTAGAACATGAATATGGGAAATAAAATTAATAACTAATTAATAATTTAGTTTATATTGAGAAGATCGATTTATTACGTTTTGTTCGCTTAATTCTGAATTATCCTTTTGAATACTATAATTTCTGGGTTTTATGTCGGCGGTGGTAGTGGATATCAAAAAAAAAAGAAGAAAAATTTTAAACTAAGGACCACTCTAAAAACTCGAAAACCTACGTATACTCGCTTCGTTGTGATGCTGAACGTATTTTAAAAAGCGCAGATTGTGTAAACAGCGATTCTCGGTATGAGTATTTGTGTAATAACTGTATATTTTTCATAAGGTAAATTATGTATCTAAAAAGCTTTACATTTATTCGAGTATTAGATTTTATAAATTATAATTTGCGCGTCTTTCGACCCAGAAAATTGGTTTAAGTTTGTTTTTCAGTTCCTTCTCTACTGCAAAACACATTCTGTTTATAGTGAAATGCTCACGTACTCTTCAAAGAAATTTCCTGTTCTTTTCATTTAATTGATTTTAGGATTTCAGGATTTCAGGCATTGGAGAACAACTTTTTTTCCCCGAAAAATTCCATCATATGTATTCTTCAGTGCTCTCAGAGAGTTTCTAACTCGTCAAGTATACTGAATTAAGTACCTTTCAGGAAATTCATGTACAGTACTATCTAGTCTAAATAAAATAAAATTTTATGAAAAAATTTTTTGTTCTTATTTTTATTTTAGATCTCTTAAAGTATTTCTAAGTCATTTATTTTATTATTTTAGACCTAACATAGAAAATAAGAAAGTAATTTATAATAAAAAATATATAATAAAAATATATGATACTATAAATAATTATATATTTTTTAATAATTAATTTAATTAAAAAAAAATTAGTGACTTTTTAAAGAAAAGTCACTCGAATCCATCTCATTTTAGATTTTTGCTTTTTAAGAATATTGAAAGTTTTGAGGAAAAACATGAATAATTAAAAAAGGTATTTAGAAGTTTAGAAACAATTACTAAAAATAATTAAAAATTTGTAAAGATTTCATAAAATTAAAGATATTTTATATGTTTGAATTGAAATTTCAAATTTCCAAAATGTTTAGAATTTCAAACTTAACATGAAAGAAAATTAATGTTGAATTGAAAGGTTTAAGATTGTGCAATTTTAAGCATATTAATATTAAAATATTTTAATTTTCAATGTAATACCCATATAATTTTAGATTTTTGCTGATTTTAAACAACAAAAAATAGTAACTTTTAAAAATTTTGAAAGTTTTGAAGGGAAATTAAAAATTATTTTTCATTTCGAAAAATTATTTTAAATAAAATAGGTAAATATTTTCAAAATTGTCTGAACAAGAATCTGGAAGGTTTTAATTTTTCAATAATGAAAAAAGGTAATTAGAAGTTTAGAAACAATTACAGAAATAATTTAAAATTTAAAAAAATAAAAAAAAATAAAAACAATATGTAGGTTTTTGAATTGCAATTTTAAACATACTATTAAAAAAATGTAGTTTTTAATATAATATCTTAAAATTGCCCGAATTTGAGTGACTTTTTAAATAAAAAGTCACTGGAGTCACTTTTTTAAAGAAAAATACCTTTATTTGCTCTAATCCATCTTATTTTACATTTAGTCTTAAAAGTAAAAATATTCCAGAACTAGGCATTGCAAATTGAATTAATTTTAATTTAAAAATGTCACAAAATTTTGAAAATTTTAAACTCAACATAAAACATAATAATTTTTAATTGAAAGGTTTAAAATCGTGCAATTTCAAGCATATTACTTTTAAAAAATGTTAATTTTCAATGTAGTATCATGAAATTTCCTGATTTCTAGTCACTTTTTAAAGGAAAAATCACTCAGTCGTCTATTGCCAGTTTTTGAAAGAATTCGAATATTAAATTTACTATTCTGAAATAAACTTTTAGGTAAAAATTTTAATAATAAGTTAAAAATCTAGTTATTTGATTGAAAATTGAATTTTTGTCAAAAACTAATATTTTTGGTCGAAAATTCAACTGTTTTGTTGAAGTTTTGTAACTTTTTGGACAAAAAATTAATCTTTTTTTTGTAGAAAAGTCATTTTTCTTGCTCTAAAAAATTCGTCTTTTTATTTTAAAATTTCAACTGTTTGGTAAAAAATTCAAACGTTTTGTTGAAATTCGTCTCTGTTGGCCCAAAGCGCAATAATTTGGTTCTTCATGGAACTTTTTGGTTTAAAACTTATTCTTTTTTTTCGTTGAAAATTTACGCTACTTGGTTGAAATTTAACTTTTTTTGAAATTTTTTCTTATTGGCATTAAAAGTTAAGTTTTTTCTTAAACATACGACTTTTTAGCTTCGAAAATTAACTTTTGTGTTAAAAATTAAATTCTTTTGATAGAACATTCATCTTTTTTGGTTAAAGATTTATTATTTTAGTTAGAATTTCCTCTTTTTGTTTAAAAATTTGACTATATTTCTGAAAATTATTTTTTTAAACTGAAAATGCTGAGAATTCAATTATTTGTTTAAGAATTCATCTATTTGATTGAAAATCCATCTCCTTTGGTCGAAATGATTTTTTTTAATCAAAAATGGCACTGTTCAGTTCAAAATTCATGTATTTTAATGAAAATCCGTCTCTATCGGTAGAAATCGAATCTCCTTGGTTGAAACTTCATCTATTTTGTTGAAAATTCATCTCTCTGCGTAGAAATTTAATCTTTTTTACGTAAAAAGTGGCACTGTTTTGTTGAAAATTAATTTGTAACTATTATATTTTTTGTCGAGATATCTTTTTAGTCGAAGATTTTTTATTTTTTACCTTTTTTTGTATAAATTTCAACTATTTAGTTAAAAATTAATTTTTTAGTTGAAAAATAATCTATTATAACTATTTGGTTGAAAAATTGTCTTTTTTAGTACAATGTTAATCTTGCTGGTAGAAAATCCAATTATTTGATAAAAAAATGCATGATTTCGTTAAAAATTCTATCATTTGGTTGAAACTTCATTTTTTTTAATAGTTCAAGCCTTTGGTTAAAAATTCACATCTTTTATTGAAACTTCATCTTTTTGTGTAGAAATTTGATCTTTTTTACTTCAAAAAAGGCACTGTTTTGTTGAAAATTAATTTGTAACTATATATTTTTCGTCGAGACATCTTTTTTGGTAGAATGTCATTGGTTGCAAATTTTGTTGAAATTTGGTTGAAAATTGGACTTTTTGACAGAAAATTGATCTTCCCGATTAAAAATTAATATTTTTTGTTAAGACTTCAATTATTTGTTTAAAAATTTATCTGTTTTAATAAACATCTCATTTGTTAAAAATGTTATCTCTTTTGTTCTTTTTGTTTGGTTGAAAATTTACTTATTAGTTACACTATTATATTTTTCGTCGATATATCATTTTTTTTTGGTTACAAATTTAAATACATTGTTTAAAAGTGGAACTTCAATAAAAAATATTTTTTTTGTGCAGGTTTCATCATTTTAGTTAAAAACTCATTTCTTTGCTTATCTTTCTAATTAAAAATTAATTTTTTTGGTTGGCAATTTAATTATCGGTTTAAAAATTTTTATTTTTTGATAGAAATTTCATATTTTTTGGTAAAAAATTTTTTTTAACTATTCTATTTTTCGTCGAGATATGTTTTTTAGTCGAAGATTTTTTATTTTTATTTTTTATCTGTTTTCTAGTAGAAACTTCAACCATTTGGTTAAAAATTAAATTACTTGGTTGAAAACCCATATATTTCGTTGAAAATTGGACTTTTTGGTCAAAAATGTATCTTCTTCGTTAAAAATGAATATTTTTACTTTAGAACTTAATTATTTGGTTAAAAATTCATCTATTTTATTGAAAATTCTTCTCTTTAGCTAAAAATTCAATCTATTTTTGTCACAATCGTCACTGTTTTATTGAAAATGTATTAATTAAACTGTTATAATTTATATCCAGATATCTTTTTTGGTTGAAGATTTATCATTTTAGTTGAAAATGCATCTCATTGTTTGAGAATTAGTCTTCTTTGTAGAAAATTGAGCTTTTAATTGAAAAATATGTTCTTGGTTGGGAATTCCATTATTTGGTTATAAATTCATCTATTTGATTGCAAATTCATCTTTTTTGGTAGAAGTTTATTCTTGTAGGTTAAAAATTTAATTATTTAGTTAAAATTTTATGAATTTTGTAGAAACTTTGTCTTTTTGGTAAGAAATTTATCTCATTGTAACGAACCGTTACATACTCTGCACGACGCAAAAACGGCAGTTCGTCGCATGATCCAATAAATACATAGTCAGCTGACATAGTCTAGCCACTTGAGGGCCCCGTTTCGTCCAAGACACGCCGCCGCATAATTCCACCATTTTGTTAGTTTAACCGCTCAGTTCGAATTTGACGTGTACTCTCCCCACTCTCG
>JAAAKG020150229.1:0-59305 GCA_010014905.2 Druon quercuslanigerum
TATCTTGTTTTAGCTGCGAAACGCCTACTTTGACTATTTTTTTTTATATTTGAAACAACCATTAGAGCTTTTTCTTTGCTTCAGGAATATGTTTCGTTTAAGGTTATTTAACTTTATAATCGCAGTATCTATAATTTATGCATATATATCATGAGTGAGATATACGAGGAGATAAATTCTATGAGATAATTTTTTTCAGGTTTTTCGATTAGGTTCTATTAATTTTCGAGGTGTTTCTCAGCTGGTTAATGCTTCATTGTTCGAAGCCGAGGTCGTAGATCTTTTCACCGACTGAGATCGCGATCATACTGTCGGTAGACATTGTTGAGCGGTTTTTTCATTGAGAAGATTCTTCGATATGACCAGTTCTTATGAAACAGAAGTAGACAACGATCAGATCGTGGGTATTTCGCACGAATCTCGATCTAACGCGTTGAATCGTGAGCCCTGCACGCGTGAATCGCTCGATATCGATTTATCGTGCCCGACTGTCTTTCGTGTTGGTTATAGTCGATTGTAATACCCCGATAATATACGGAACAGGGAACATTAACACTTTAGCGCTAATGCGGCTCTGTAATTTGCACCTTGAAATTATTATCGATTTTGCGGTCTGGAAAATACATTATATTTCATATATTATATTTGAGGGCCGTGAAAAAAATGTCTGTAAGAAACGATGCAGGTAATGTCTGAAGGGGGGTAACTTACAAATGGGTAATTGATAGAGGGGTAAATGTGTTGTCATCTCATGGTTAACTATAATTTTGATTAAATTACCAGAGTTCTAGTCAAATATGCCCTTATTATTTTTTTTGATTAGAGTTACCATAATTCTGGTTAAATTAACCAGAAATTTGGATTAAAACAATCAGAATTCTAATTACTTTAACCAGAAAAAAGTACGGGCATATTTAACCAGAATGCTGGTTGATTTAAACAGGAAATTTTTTGAGTGTCTATCAATTATTTTCCAGCTAGGCGTGACCCAATCTCACCCTTCACCTGAAACGTTTCTAACACTCAATTTCTTGTGTTCAGAAGTTCACATAAAAAATACGAATACCCCTTCCAAAACCTTTTAAGTTAACATTTTTTTCGATCGCATTTGAGAAATAACGAAAACAAAACAAAAAACATAGGAAAATAATATTTAAACAGGCATCAAGGCCCAAAATACTAGATTTTAAAACAATGGAAAAATATTAATTTTTTACGAAAATCGTAAAATAAACTCTGTAACACATAATCAATGATTTACCATACTTAATTTAGTATGAAACGCTTAAGATTTAGTGTCGAAATATATTGTTTTTGCAACCAAATTGTTAAATTTTCACCAAAAGCATTTTCAAACAAGAAATATTAAAATGTAAGCAAAACACAGTTGCATTTTAAATTAAATAGTTAAATTTTAACGATAAAAAAATAATCTTTGAGAACCTAGTTAAATTTTTAATCCAGAACTTTTCTACAAAGAAATATTAATATTCAATCAAAAAACAAACAGTATTGGATTTGAAAAAGCGAATTGTCAAAAATGCAGTTTAATACAAAAAAATACTTTTTTACAAGAAGGTTAAGCTTTTAGTAACATAATAAAATTCTAAGCCTACAAAGATGGTTTTTTAACCGGACAGTTAGATTTAAACCAGATAGTTGAGAAAGCTACTTATCGACCAAACATTCCAAATTACAACTGAACAGTTGCACTTTCAAATAAGTAGTTACATTTTCAACAAATTATTCAAATTTGTAGACAAATAGTTGAATTTCCAATCTAAAGAGATGAATTCTCAACTAAGAATGTAAAATTTTCTTTTTCAGTAAAAATTATTTTAATTCTAATCGGAAACAGTTAAATTAAAAAAATCAATTACAAAAAAAAAGTTAATTTTTCAACTAAAACAAATTAATAGTAATCCCCTTTCCAAACTCTCCTAATTTTTCGGGACAAATAGATGCAACATTTTATGTTACAATTTAAAAAAAGAATTAAGCTCGAACGAAAACATTTGACGACTTAAAAAAAGATTGCTGATAATTTTAGTTTCTTTAGGTGACTAGGCATCTTGATTTTTCATTTCGAAATTTTATTGAATTCATTTTTAAAAAACCAGTCCAATTTTTAAAATATCCGATTAAGGAGTTTAAAATTATTTAACGCAATCTATTTACATACCCATACCAGCAGATATTTCTATTTTGAAATAGAAAAAGATCATCTGCAAGAGTCATACGTACCTGAAACATAAAATAAATTCTGTAGCTTAGTATTTGGTACAATAATATATTTTTTTCAATAACAAAGATACAGTTATCAATTGAAAATATAGAAAATTTTCCTATATTTTTTTACAATTTAACTCGTTTCACCCATTAAGCAATTTTAAATGTTTATATATAAAATTATATATAAATTGAAGAATAATTGTTCGTGACACTTATAAAACTAAAAATAGGAATTATTGTGGGGAAAGAATATAACAGATAGTTTGGTGTGGGTGTGAATAGGAAGAGCCACAACAAAATAAGACAAAAAAGCTTCCACAATAGTTGACTAAAAAATAGAAATTTCCAAATTTCTAACTACTTTTGACGAAAAAGAAACACAGTACATGTTATTTCTTAGTGCACATCTGCATGCTGACAACATAAATTTTAGTCGCCTACGAAGGCAAACGAATTAAAATAAAAGGTTTCAGCGTAGTGTTCTAAAAAATTACTATTTTCTTATTTTTCTTATTTTTTACACACTGATAACAAAAACAACTGCAGCGTGGACTGTTAAAAAATTGAATTTTCTTATTTAACTCAGTCTTCAGTTTTTAGTAACAAAAAACATCATAATGCAAAACTGTGCCAACTCAGTGGGCACAGAATTTCAGAACGTAATTGGAACGTTCTAAAAACGTTTCTTGGACGTACAAGTTAAAAGACGTTAATAAACTGTCCTAAGTCAGAACAACTAATCTTCTAAAAACGTTTAATGTTCAAAATACGCCTTTAAAACGTCTCTGGAACATTGTACGTTTATGGAATTTTATTTGGACTGACTTAGGATGTTTTCCAGTCAATTTTTGAATTTTCGCACAGTTTCTAGTAGTTTTTCTCCGGTGCATTCTGTTTAACTGAAATGCCCTAAATCGTGAATGACTATTTTTTTTTTAATACGCCAACAAGATACAAAGTTAGAATACATGGTCGGATACTGTCCGGGTAGACCTCGTATAGTTTCCACGTCGCATATTATATTCTGTACTAACTTACTTCATATAAAAAAAAATTGTGAACCCCTCAACCCGCTCTTACAGTTCTACCAACATTTTAAAGGGCGGATGAGAAGTCTAGCTTTATTCTTAACCAATTCTAGTCTAGAATTGCAAAGAAAGCCATAGATAGTTTCAACCCCTAATGCGTAATAACGTGGATTTACGAGACGAATTTCGAGTGGTAGAAGGATGCAGAGGAAGTTTGCGATACCTGGACTTTTACGAGGAGTGCGACCTGTATTCGAAACGATCCAACGCCTAGCCTTGGGCCAACTCGGAACTCGGAACTCTAAAGTGTGACTACTATCGCAATGGATGTAAGCGGATGCAAGGAAAAGAATTGCGAAAGCCAAAAGAGAGCGAAAGAGAAAGAGGACATGCAGGTCTGAGCCAATCTGAAATGACATCAGCCATTTTCGAGCAAGCTGCCGCTTCGACGTATCCCTTTCTGATCTCCAGCAACCATTTCAACTAGATTCAAACTCTTTTTCCAAACCTTTCATTACCGCGATGTCACCAGTAAGAATGAATTGAATTCCTCTCGTAATCGAACTTAATCGAGTTCTTTCCTTACGACCACCATATCTATGTGGGGTGACCCGCGGAGATCGTTTTAGTTTCGGAACTTCCTAGATTCTATCCCGACTTCGAAAACAGGTTCTCTCAAGCGACACTAATAAAAAGCGGATCTCGAATGTAAAATCGGAAGCAGTAGTAAACGGCAGTCAATCGAACCATTTTCCCGCTTTCCTTTACTTCGTTAAAATAAAGAGGGATAGGAACAATGCGTTTTCAATAGCTTCAATGGAGTGATTGTTTTCTACTTGGTCTCTTTTAATTCGATTAATTTACACTACAGTCTTGTTTAAATAAAGGATGCAAAGTGGAAAATAATTGCATTTCTTTGACATACAAGAAATCCTTTTGCTGCATTCGTTATTGATTTTAAAGATACATTTTTTTCGCCACTCGACATTTTTTCCATTTCGTGGCTAGCTCTTTTGCCCTCGAAACTAAACTTGAATAAAGAAAAGAATAATAAAACGTTTTTTCATTACTCTCGCATTCGACGAAACTATTCTATTTATGCTATCAGGATATTTAATCAATTTCAGAAGAAAATTTCATACTTTACCCGTTTTCGCGGTCAAACACTACATTAGTTCCGTTTGGATTTTAAGCGCTTATAATAATTATTTTTCAAAAATAATTGCTCTATCAGAAAAATCTAACAAAACAGTTTAACAATTTAGAACTCCAAAGTAATTTCAGACTTCATCGCCTGAAACTCTTTGAAAAACACAGAAATCGGGTGATTTGTCAATAAAATGGGGGAATCAATTTTTTGCAATAGCCTAAGATTTCAAGTCGAAATATATTAACTTTTCAACTAATTAGTGAGCTTTTCAACCAAAAAAGATGAATGTTTAACTTTATTATCGAATTTTCAAACAAAAAAATGTTATTCTTCCTAAAATAGTTCTATTTTCAACCAAATAGTTGTATTCTCCATCGAAGAAGATGCTTTCTTATCACAATAGTTCAGTCTACACAAAAAATCAATTTTTTAACAACAATTAACAATTAACTACCAACCAAAAGGTGGAATTTTTAACTGGATAATTGCATTTTCAAGCCAAAAATGAGATTTTTTATAAAACAGTAGAATTTTCTGAAATAATCTGTGATGAATCTTTCACCAAGAACTTCATTTTCAAGAACAATTAATGCTGAACCAAATAGTTAAATTTTCAACCATAAAAGTCAATTTTCAATGACAAAAAATAAATTTTCTGCCAAAAAATGAATTTTTAATAAAAGAAGATGGAATATTTATCCAAAAAAAAAATATGTTTAAAAAAATAGTTAAATTTCCAATACAAAAAATCACTTTTTAAAAACACAAATAAATTATCTAAAAAATTTAATTTTTAACCAATGAGTGGAATGTTTGCGCAAAAAAAATTAATTCTTAACTAAAAATATAATAGAAGACTTTTAGGATAAAAACAATTGTCTTTTAAGGATTAAAGATAAATTGTAAAAAAAGAACTTTTCTAGGAAAAGAGAAATTTTCTATACAAAAGGATAATTGTTGAACAAAACAGTTTAATTTTCGACCAAAGGAGAAGACTTTTAGAAAAAAAACATTGAAATTCTTAACTAAATAATTAAATCTTTAGATAGGAAACAGGAGTTTTACCGACGAGAGAGTAATACTCATTCAAAAATATAATAGTGAACTTTTCAAATAAAAAACTTGTGCAAAAAAAGAAGACTTAATCAGAAAAAGATACATTTTCTATCCGGAATAGGTGACTTTAAAAAAAAATTGGGTTCTGTTAATTCAGTTCTTATTAAGGGGCAAACCCGAGAAAAAGGGAATGATTTTTGAAAAGAGGGAAAAGGGAATAATGTTTTAAAAAAGAGAATATTTAATATTAATATAGTTAATATTTAGAGATTTATTTGTAGAGATTTTTAGAGATTTAGAGATTTATTTTGCTAATTACTATTAATCAATATTAAAAATTTATTTTACCCTTTTCAAAAGAAAAAACTATTCAGATATATTCCCAATTTAAAAAAAAAATCGGCTTTTTTCCGGTACTCAAAGTTACCAACCTGCCGATGCGTCAAGTAGAGAATATAACAAAAATTAATTCGCTAACGAACAACAATTTTTGTTAGGAAACTAGATATTAGACATTTTGTTTAGACTATAATTATAGTCTGAACCAAATGAACGATTACAATGGAATATTCTAGTTTCGGAAGTTCGAAATGCAGAACCAGTCAATCAAGTACCAGTATTGATGTACCGAGGGTCAAAGTTCAATATTTTCCTGTTAATACTAAGATGGTAAGCGTTGGTTGGGATTATGGATGCAATAGTTAAGCAGTTTGTTTTACATCTCCTTTACACAATAATTCACTCTTCCCTATCCTTTCTTTAGCCTCAATTATATTCGTCCTATTCCCTCGATTTTGGCGTGTAGGGAGAAAACCACATTGCGAACTTACGATGCTCGAATCCCAACCGAGAGCCCTCCGAGTCCCCTAAAACAAGTCCCTTATTCCAACTCTGAGCAATGTCCCGCCTCGAAAGAGCGACTGCTTATTGTTAGTCGAGGACTTAAGCGAAAGTTAGACGATCGATAGACCGAGAAACGGAAATTAATGACGTTAAAGCAAGAAGTCTTAAAGGCAAAGTTCGGATTAGGAATACCTTATATATGCTTATAGTAGTTATATGTATGAAAGAAATCAAAAAGTCCAAATTATTTGGCTTTGAAACAAAAAGAAAAAAATTATTGGAAAAAAGCGCTGCTAGCCTGAAAAAAGAGTTTCGTTACTTCTTCAGATTTGAATTGAGTCGTTCAAGCTTCCACTTTCCATACTTTCCCTTCCCTACTGGCCCTCATTTCTACTAATGACACTTACTCCCCCTAATCTGCCTTAATTCCACTACTTCCCCTCCCATTATATCTTGTCATGTATCTTACTTTCCCTCCCTTATTTCATCTCACACACCTACTATCTCTCCCGTAATTTACCCTTATTTCCGCTACTTCTTCTCTGATCATTTCCCTTCACATTCCTTACATCTCCTCCCTTATTCTTCTAACTCTTCTATTGAGCCATGACTCATTTGCCTTCCCTTCCACGCCTCTCATTCCCTTCCCCTCATTTGCCACATTTCCGCTCTTTTCTGCTACTCGCCACCCCCTAATTTCTTCTAATGTTCCCTACTTATTTCCTTTCCCTTCGCGTGACCCTCCTCTTATTTCCTCTATTACTTCCTCTACCTGCTCTTGTTTATTTCTCCTCATATCTCCTTACTCCTACTACTTACCATATCCTACTTTTTCTTTTTTCGTTTAAATTCCCCTCCCTCATTTCCTCTAAATTTCACTACTTCCCCTCTCAAACTTGGCCACTATGAGGGTTCATATCCAGGGTACAAAACCCTAAAAATTAGTAAAAGTAGGCACCGCGTGCCTACAAAAAAAGGTTTAAACGCTAATTTATTCGTAATAGTCTGCCTCTGTTACAATTTAACTCCCCTACTCCCGTTCATTTCGAATAGCTCTCCTCCTCCTCTATGGATCATTTATGAAAACTTGCCCTACTTTCTTTGCCATATCCCGCTACCCCTCTCTTACTCTTCCCTTTTCCTTCTTCTATCTTATCTACTTCCAATCCCCTTTTCAGCGATAGCTTCCTGGAATATCCTTCTTCTTCTCACCTAATCCTTACTTCCCCACTCCTAACTTTCCCTACTTTCGTTCAACTTAATTCCTAAATTTCTTTCGCTAAACTTTCCATACTTGCGACCCCCCCCCCTCCCTATCTGGAAAAAAGAAAACAGACAGGCGGACATACTACCGAATGTAGAAGGATTTCTGCCCACGGTTACGAAAGCTTGAGGAAAGTTCAACATCAACGAATAAAACACATCTTTAAATATTTATATAAATTTTATTGAGTTTGTAAACATAATTATTAATGCGATAAATCAGAAAACACTCTCATTTTACAATAATATTTTTTTGTATTCAATCAATATCTTTTGCCATTAATCATTTACGATATTTTGTAAGTCAAATAACAATTAGATATGCTTTTTATTAGGGTTTTACAAATATTCTTATCTATTTTCTGGACAGCTTCATCCCTTTTTAAAGTTGAGTCTATTTTTAATAGGTAATCTGGTTAGTGGTCCGAAACAATCGGTCTAGTGGTCCTATACTACCGATCATTTGAAAATCATTCTTTTACTTTTGTCTTTCTCACGTGATAATTCAATACCCACAAGGTCAAATTACTTCAGCAAAGGCAAATTTAACGCAGAATATTCTTAGATTTCAAACGGTATTATCAAACAAATAATATTATTCTGGACAGCGCTAATAGGTCACGCGGTTCGTGATCCGATCCTATCCACTGTCAGTGCTAAAAAATTTTAGAATTATCATTTAATTTTTGTCTTTACTACATGATTATACAATACCCGCAAGGCGAAATAACTTTAACTAAGGCTCATTTTACGCACATTTTAATAAGCTTTACAGCGGTTTAAAAAAATATTTTTATCTATTTTCCGGACGTTGCTATCACCTTTCAAATTCAAGGTAATTTTCTAATAGGTCACCAGGTTAGTAGTTCGCTGCTGTCGGTAATGTGTGTCATTTAACTCCAAAATTTGGGAATCATTCTTTTATTTATGTGCTTCTTGCGTGATAATTTCTATACCCAAAAGGTCAAATTAATTCATCTGAGGCTCATTTACGCAGAATTTTGTACGATTTCCAACGCTTTTATCAAAAAATATTATTCTAAACAGTGCTAATAGTTTGCCTAGTTAGGGATACTATACTATCCATCGGTTGTGTATTATTTTTCCATTTCGTGGCTAGCTCTTTTGCCCTCGAAACTAAACTTGAATAAAGAAAAGAATAATAAAACGTTTTTTCATTACTCTCGCATTCGACGAAACTATTCTATTTATGCTATCAGGATATTTAATCAATTTCAGAAGAAAATTTCATACTTTACCCGTTTTCGCGGTCAAACACTACATTAGTTCCGTTTGGATTTTAAGCGCTTATAATAATTATTTTTCAAAAATAATTGCTCTATCAGAAAAATCTAACAAAACAGTTTAACAATTTAGAACTCCAAAGTAATTTCAGACTTCATCGCCTGAAACTCTTTGAAAAACACAGAAATCGGGTGATTTGTCAATAAAATGGGGGAATCAATTTTTTGCAATAGCCTAAGATTTCAAGTCGAAATATATTAACTTTTCAACTAATTAGTGAGCTTTTCAACCAAAAAAGATGAATGTTTAACTTTATTATCGAATTTTCAAACAAAAAAATGTTATTCTTCCTAAAATAGTTCTATTTTCAACCAAATAGTTGTATTCTCCATCGAAGAAGATGCTTTCTTATCACAATAGTTCAGTCTACACAAAAAATCAATTTTTTAACAACAATTAACAATTAACTACCAACCAAAAGGTGGAATTTTTAACTGGATAATTGCATTTTCAAGCCAAAAATGAGATTTTTTATAAAACAGTAGAATTTTCTGAAATAATCTGTGATGAATCTTTCACCAAGAACTTCATTTTCAAGAACAATTAATGCTGAACCAAATAGTTAAATTTTCAACCATAAAAGTCAATTTTCAATGACAAAAAATAAATTTTCTGCCAAAAAATGAATTTTTAATAAAAGAAGATGGAATATTTATCCAAAAAAAAAATATGTTTAAAAAAATAGTTAAATTTCCAATACAAAAAATCACTTTTTAAAAACACAAATAAATTATCTAAAAAATTTAATTTTTAACCAATGAGTGGAATGTTTGCGCAAAAAAAATTAATTCTTAACTAAAAATATAATAGAAGACTTTTAGGATAAAAACAATTGTCTTTTAAGGATTAAAGATAAATTGTAAAAAAAGAACTTTTCTAGGAAAAGAGAAATTTTCTATACAAAAGGATAATTGTTGAACAAAACAGTTTAATTTTCGACCAAAGGAGAAGACTTTTAGAAAAAAAACATTGAAATTCTTAACTAAATAATTAAATCTTTAGATAGGAAACAGGAGTTTTACCGACGAGAGAGTAATACTCATTCAAAAATATAATAGTGAACTTTTCAAATAAAAAACTTGTGCAAAAAAAGAAGACTTAATCAGAAAAAGATACATTTTCTATCCGGAATAGGTGACTTTAAAAAAAAATTGGGTTCTGTTAATTCAGTTCTTATTAAGGGGCAAACCCGAGAAAAAGGGAATGATTTTTGAAAAGAGGGAAAAGGGAATAATGTTTTAAAAAAGAGAATATTTAATATTAATATAGTTAATATTTAGAGATTTATTTGTAGAGATTTTTAGAGATTTAGAGATTTATTTTGCTAATTACTATTAATCAATATTAAAAATTTATTTTACCCTTTTCAAAAGAAAAAACTATTCAGATATATTCCCAATTTAAAAAAAAAATCGGCTTTTTTCCGGTACTCAAAGTTACCAACCTGCCGATGCGTCAAGTAGAGAATATAACAAAAATTAATTCGCTAACGAACAACAATTTTTGTTAGGAAACTAGATATTAGACATTTTGTTTAGACTATAATTATAGTCTGAACCAAATGAACGATTACAATGGAATATTCTAGTTTCGGAAGTTCGAAATGCAGAACCAGTCAATCAAGTACCAGTATTGATGTACCGAGGGTCAAAGTTCAATATTTTCCTGTTAATACTAAGATGGTAAGCGTTGGTTGGGATTATGGATGCAATAGTTAAGCAGTTTGTTTTACATCTCCTTTACACAATAATTCACTCTTCCCTATCCTTTCTTTAGCCTCAATTATATTCGTCCTATTCCCTCGATTTTGGCGTGTAGGGAGAAAACCACATTGCGAACTTACGATGCTCGAATCCCAACCGAGAGCCCTCCGAGTCCCCTAAAACAAGTCCCTTATTCCAACTCTGAGCAATGTCCCGCCTCGAAAGAGCGACTGCTTATTGTTAGTCGAGGACTTAAGCGAAAGTTAGACGATCGATAGACCGAGAAACGGAAATTAATGACGTTAAAGCAAGAAGTCTTAAAGGCAAAGTTCGGATTAGGAATACCTTATATATGCTTATAGTAGTTATATGTATGAAAGAAATCAAAAAGTCCAAATTATTTGGCTTTGAAACAAAAAGAAAAAAATTATTGGAAAAAAGCGCTGCTAGCCTGAAAAAAGAGTTTCGTTACTTCTTCAGATTTGAATTGAGTCGTTCAAGCTTCCACTTTCCATACTTTCCCTTCCCTACTGGCCCTCATTTCTACTAATGACACTTACTCCCCCTAATCTGCCTTAATTCCACTACTTCCCCTCCCATTATATCTTGTCATGTATCTTACTTTCCCTCCCTTATTTCATCTCACACACCTACTATCTCTCCCGTAATTTACCCTTATTTCCGCTACTTCTTCTCTGATCATTTCCCTTCACATTCCTTACATCTCCTCCCTTATTCTTCTAACTCTTCTATTGAGCCATGACTCATTTGCCTTCCCTTCCACGCCTCTCATTCCCTTCCCCTCATTTGCCACATTTCCGCTCTTTTCTGCTACTCGCCACCCCCTAATTTCTTCTAATGTTCCCTACTTATTTCCTTTCCCTTCGCGTGACCCTCCTCTTATTTCCTCTATTACTTCCTCTACCTGCTCTTGTTTATTTCTCCTCATATCTCCTTACTCCTACTACTTACCATATCCTACTTTTTCTTTTTTCGTTTAAATTCCCCTCCCTCATTTCCTCTAAATTTCACTACTTCCCCTCTCAAACTTGGCCACTATGAGGGTTCATATCCAGGGTACAAAACCCTAAAAATTAGTAAAAGTAGGCACCGCGTGCCTACAAAAAAAGGTTTAAACGCTAATTTATTCGTAATAGTCTGCCTCTGTTACAATTTAACTCCCCTACTCCCGTTCATTTCGAATAGCTCTCCTCCTCCTCTATGGATCATTTATGAAAACTTGCCCTACTTTCTTTGCCATATCCCGCTACCCCTCTCTTACTCTTCCCTTTTCCTTCTTCTATCTTATCTACTTCCAATCCCCTTTTCAGCGATAGCTTCCTGGAATATCCTTCTTCTTCTCACCTAATCCTTACTTCCCCACTCCTAACTTTCCCTACTTTCGTTCAACTTAATTCCTAAATTTCTTTCGCTAAACTTTCCATACTTGCGACCCCCCCCCCTCCCTATCTGGAAAAAAGAAAACAGACAGGCGGACATACTACCGAATGTAGAAGGATTTCTGCCCACGGTTACGAAAGCTTGAGGAAAGTTCAACATCAACGAATAAAACACATCTTTAAATATTTATATAAATTTTATTGAGTTTGTAAACATAATTATTAATGCGATAAATCAGAAAACACTCTCATTTTACAATAATATTTTTTTGTATTCAATCAATATCTTTTGCCATTAATCATTTACGATATTTTGTAAGTCAAATAACAATTAGATATGCTTTTTATTAGGGTTTTACAAATATTCTTATCTATTTTCTGGACAGCTTCATCCCTTTTTAAAGTTGAGTCTATTTTTAATAGGTAATCTGGTTAGTGGTCCGAAACAATCGGTCTAGTGGTCCTATACTACCGATCATTTGAAAATCATTCTTTTACTTTTGTCTTTCTCACGTGATAATTCAATACCCACAAGGTCAAATTACTTCAGCAAAGGCAAATTTAACGCAGAATATTCTTAGATTTCAAACGGTATTATCAAACAAATAATATTATTCTGGACAGCGCTAATAGGTCACGCGGTTCGTGATCCGATCCTATCCACTGTCAGTGCTAAAAAATTTTAGAATTATCATTTAATTTTTGTCTTTACTACATGATTATACAATACCCGCAAGGCGAAATAACTTTAACTAAGGCTCATTTTACGCACATTTTAATAAGCTTTACAGCGGTTTAAAAAAATATTTTTATCTATTTTCCGGACGTTGCTATCACCTTTCAAATTCAAGGTAATTTTCTAATAGGTCACCAGGTTAGTAGTTCGCTGCTGTCGGTAATGTGTGTCATTTAACTCCAAAATTTGGGAATCATTCTTTTATTTATGTGCTTCTTGCGTGATAATTTCTATACCCAAAAGGTCAAATTAATTCATCTGAGGCTCATTTACGCAGAATTTTGTACGATTTCCAACGCTTTTATCAAAAAATATTATTCTAAACAGTGCTAATAGTTTGCCTAGTTAGGGATACTATACTATCCATCGGTTGTGTATTATGAAAGAATTGAGACAATAGGACTATTGCAGTAAGTCTATTTATTATTTTTCTTGCACACAGGGGCACGCCAACTTATCCTTCTATCCCCCATTAAATAAGAAAATAGTTCTCCTGTTAAAGGGTAATGTAATTTTATATTGTCCGATGTTGTTTAAGGCGTGGATATACATCTTATCATATATCTAAAAGGGAAGATGGGTGTTAGAGAAAATATGGTAGCATGAGAGAAGGGTGTAAATTGTGCATATTATACATACACACACACACATATATATATATATATATATATATATATATATATATATATATATGTTGAATGAGCAAACGGTACTATTTGGTTTATGGGTGCATTGCGGTGGTTCCGAGAGTCTGGACTGGTTGGCTTCGAGCAAAGGGATGCTTGGCATGGGAGTCACGCGTCTCGACAATTATTTCACCCACACCCCCACCCGTTCCCGTGCACGCTTAGCAATCCCACCCATTCCTTTTACCCATTTCCTATTGGTGGACTTAGCGAGCAGATCGAGTTGAGTGGAGGAAGGAAACCCGACCTAAACGTTAGTTGATGCCACTAATCTAAGTGCACCTGGCACTACCTTGTATCGCAGAAATAATCGTCATAATTATTCGCTAACTCACTGAGAAACGCCCAGTCTGTGACATGAAACCCTTAAACCGATTTCTGCTGCACATTTCTCTATTAATAATTCCTAGCACGAATAAAACTGGTGGTAGTTAAAAATAGTTTTGCCTTAATCATTTTTTGTATTTCACAAAAAAATTTGAAGTTGCATGAAATGAAAGAAAACAGGAGATGTCAAAGGCTTACCGCCAACTTCTTTCTTTACAATTTAACTTTTTTCCCCTCAAAAACAAATTTTTTGATTAGATATTGTTTTATTTTCTATAAATTCTATACTTTATTTGCATAAACTTCCGTAAAGGTAGCGGAAATGTAAATTTCATGGGGAAACCATCAAAGAACCATAAAAAAATCATTGTGTTTAGCATTTATCTCAGGTAATTTGCAAAATTTAAGAAAATTTTTCAGACAAAAGTTGTAGAACGCATTAAAATATACATTTTTAATGTGAGAATTTTGTTCTACGAGTGGCGATTTGCGAGAAATTAGAAATATATCGATTTTCTGTCACAGCGGTGCTTTCGCCCCCTACCCCCGCAGGTGACGTTATAAAAGGGTTAGGGGTGGATCTTTACATTATTTCTGTGACCAATCACAGGGATGTCTTGCTGCCCCCAGGATTCGTTGGAAAAGGGGTAGGGGCGCGACCTTACATTATTTCTGTGACCAGTCAGGGGGTGCCTGTCCGCCCCCACGAGGAGTGGGAAAAGGGGTAAGGGTGTAACTTCACATTTTTTTGAGACCAATCACAGTGGTTTCTTCCTGCCTCCCAATAGGCGTTGGAAAAGGGGTGCGGGTGCGACTTAACATTATTCCTATGACCAGTCACACTTGATATTAGGAAAGTACAGGGGTGGGACGTGCATTATTTTTGTGAAAAATCACAGGGGTTCCATCCCGCGCTCACGAGGCGTTGAAAAAGGGGTGCGACCTTACATTATTTTTATGACCAGTCACAGGGGTGCCTTCCCGCCTACTATTGTCATCAGTTTTGGCCGTGTTTTTTTTAAGGGCGAGTTGGAAAATGGGTTCGAGACGTGACCGATCACTCTTTTGTGACCAGGGAGAAATGGAAAGGGGTTTACAGCATCTTTATAAAATCAGTATTAAGTAAAATTGTAAAGGGAAATTATGGTAAAGGGGAAGGGAAGGCATCAAACCGAAACCAATGGGGTTACGATGGAAATCATGATAAAGAGATCATTTTCTCGGAAACTTTCACTCGTAGAAAAAAATTCTTGAAACAAAAATTTGTATTTTTATGCGATATACAACTTTTATCTGAAACATTTAAAAAATTTTTGCATATTACTTGAGATAAACGCAAAAAACATGAATTTTTACGGCTTTTTATGGTTTCACAATGAAAACGAAATTTCCGCCAATTTTCACATACATCAGGATAAGGAGTTTAAATAAAATTAGGAGTGCTACCTTTTCGGAAGTATATCCCTTTATTTTAAAGCTTGTTTGGTATAGTTTGTTAGTTATAATGAATAAAACATATTTTTATATAAGATTCTCATTTTTAGAAATTTGTATAGATTGTGTGAAAAACCTCGTGAAAAACAAATATATTTATGAAGGGTTAATAGCAAATTTAAATTTCTTCTTGCCCTTTGTTGTAAAAAAATATAAAAAAACGAGTCTTTAATTATTATTATAAAGAAAATGAATGTAGGTACCAAAAAGGTGAATCTTCGAAAACAACAAATTAATTTTGAACGAATTCCTAAACTTTCATTAAAAAGATCATTTTTGTAACAAAATACGCGAATTCTCATCTAAATAGCTAAATTTCCACTCAAAGATATAAGATTTTAACAAATATTTGAACTTTCAACCAAATAGTATCATCGTAAAATAGAATATTTCATTTTTTAGGTAAAGTAATTAAATTTGAACCAATCAAATTTTGTAATTAAAACAAAAAGATGAATTTTCATATAACAAGACTAGTTTTCATCCGAAAAAGATGAATTTTCTATAAAATATCCAAATTTTTAATCATAATGTTAAATCTTTAACTAAAGAAATTAATCTATAACAAACAAAAAAAATTTTTGACAAATACTTGAATTTTCAATCGAAAAGATAAATTCTCAACCAAGAAGATTAATTTTCATCAAAAAAGACGAACTTTTGTAAAATTGCACGATTTTTTAAATAAATAGTTAAGTTTTCTACGAAAGAAATAGATGTTCAAGCAAAAGTGGCATAGCTAAATTTTGTGTTAAAAAAATTAATTCTAAGCTAACAAAACAAATATTCAAAAAAAGTAAATTTTTAATTGGAGAAATTTCATACTAAAATGATGAATTTTTAAGCAGAAAAATGAGTTTTTAACAATATAGTTTAATTATCAATCAAAACGATGAATTATTTAGGAAAAATGTGATATTTCAACTAAAGCAGACGAATTTTCAACAAAATAGCTGAATCATTAATCAAACCAGATTAATCATTTTTGACAAAGCAGTTATATTTTTAACTGAAGAAGATAAAATTTTTACCAAAAAGTTGGTCTACAAAATGGATGAATCATCCAACCAAACGGATTAATAATTTTTAATAAAGCAGTACTATTTTTAACTGATGAAGATAAATATTATACCAAAAATGTGAATTTTTGAAAAAAATGTTGAATTTTCAGCTAAATATATTAATTTTAACCAAGAAGATTAATTTTCTAAAAAAAATTTATTTTTAACAAGATGTGCAATTTTCTACTAATAAAAAGATAACTCTTCAACGGCAAAATCATTTTTAACAAAATAGCGGAACACTGATTTAAAAAGAAATAATTTTTTACAAAAAGAGATGAATTTTCAAGAAACGTTTGTAACCTAAAAAGTCGAATTTTTGGAAGGAACTTGACTTTTAATCCCGAAAATATAAATTTTCAAGATTTTTCCAACCAAAAAAGATGCATTTTTAACAAAATATTTCAATTTTTAACTAAAGAGGTGCATTTACATCTGAAAGGTAAAATTTTGATTTAAAAGAAGAAATTTTCTATCTAAAGACGACTATTAAAAAAAAAATTTAACCTAATAGCATTTTTTTCAATCAAAATAGATTAATTTGGTAGCCAAAATTTAATAGTAGACATTTAAATTAGGAATATTTCGCTTTTAATCAAAAATATTTGGATTTCCTGATTGAATTCTGTTAACTCAGTTTCTTGAAAATACTACCAAAAAATCAAAGCGTAAAAAGCATTTTAGATAAAACTATTGGGTAATGCTTTGAAGAAAAAATATTTTAATTGATAAAGTTAAAACTAAAGTTAAATATTTTCTATTTTAATCTTACTAATCTACATTTCTTTGTATGACAAAATTACGTCCAGTATTTACAAATGAATCACTTTTTACGTTTTATTTTTTTTTATGAGGGGAAAAAGAGGCAATCTTTCAAAAAGGGGAAAATAGGAAAAAGAGCAGGCAGGATATGGTAAAAATGACCTAAAAATGTTTGAAAAGGACCTCACGGAAAGTAGTGAAGATGTTGGCCAGGTACCAAGTAGCCTGGCGAATGGATATAAAAAAGTAGTAAATCACACTTCAGGAATCTAAATTATCTTGACGGAGAACGCGAACACTTTGGTCTTGGTAGGAAAGGACGGAATTTATCGAACGCTAACCGCTATGGGCAACATTCCGGTCCGAAAGTATTTCATAAGGAACTAGTATCGTCTCGAGATGCGGAAAACCATCACAGGACAAACGATCCTGAACAGAAGATGCTCTATAACCCTAATAAAATGTCCAATAAGGAAACGAACATTCTAAGGGAAACAACCAAGCAGATGAAATTCCCGTGTCTCTTCTTAGAGTTCTAAAAAAATGTATCAAGGGAATTCTCATATTTTAAATTTAAAATATAACTATTTGTATTCCTTATTTACAACATTTTCTTTGCCACGGTGGCCGAAAAAATTTTGTTCTGAAAAATCCCGGTTTTTTCAGTTTCTAATTTATTATCTTCCCAAATTTAAAATATTTGAAGAATCCTTATCTAGGAAATCATGTGACATTCATCAAATAGAATATTTTGTGATATAAATCTTTTAATTTTTAACTTATTATTCTAAGTAACCAATGTTGTTTTGAAATTAAAAACACGTTGGAAACGGAAAATCGATTTTTTTCTATTGCACTGTGCAGAATTAAACGAAAAACAATACATCTTATAAGAAATGAGGGTTTCTCCTAAAAAAAATAGAATTACTTGTGACGCAATTTTTACAGTTTATTTCCAAAACAGCCACTACCGCAGGACTCATACAAATTCCAGAATAATTTGAAAAAATCCAGAATAAATCCTTCAGACTTCAAACTAATTCAAGTGGAATTCAAGAGAATTGAAATGAGTTTCAAAAATTCGAACTATCCAAAACTTCAGTTTTTTATAGTAAAATTCAATCTGATTCAGAATAATTTAAGGAAAATGAGAAGAATATAATACAATTTATGAGTGTTCAAGGTGAATTCATCAATTTTTGAGTAAAGTGAAAACAATTTTGATATATGAAAAAATTAATTCAATTAGGTAAGTTTGAAATGAGTTTAGAAAACTCAAGGAATTGAAAAGAATTTGATTAAATGTCTTAAAATTCAAGGTGATTTTAAAATACTTTATTTAATTTAATAAAGACTTTTGAATATTTCAAAAATCTAATAAAGTGGATATAATTAACTAAAATTTTAAAAGTTCAAGTAAATTCAAGAAAAAAAAAATATTTCAGAGAATTTAAAAGATTTCAGGTTGATTAAATGATACTTTGAGTGTGAATTTAAAATAAATTCAAATAAATTTCAAAAAATATATGAGACTCTCTTCAAATATATGAAAACCTACAAAATCCGTCCCTTCTATTAAATAATATAAAACCCTATGATATTCGATCAAATCCCGTTAAATATTTTGAAATATCTTAATGCCCTGAAATCTTTTAGAATAACCTAAAATATTATTAACCCCTTAAAATGCTTAGAAATAATTCAAATTAATAAAAAGTTTCTTAAAGTCTTTAAAGATTTACATTTTCTAAAAGTGCTTTTTACAGATATAATCTGACTTTAGAATTTTTTTCAAACTCCTTGAATATTTCTGACCAACCAAATTCCCTGACTCCCTGATTTTCAGATTTTCAGTACTCTGTGGTCGCCCTCTTTTATCTTGAACTATATGTCTTGAACCTAATTGAACAGGAGAATTTTCCTAAGCATTTATTAAATTTTGTATTTAAACCTCTTTCAGATATACAACCAGCAATTCTGTTATTTATCAACAGAGTTTAATTATCGCATAAAGTCCGAGATCGCAATACACGCGATACAGCTTTAAAATTACTGCGACGGATCATTGAAGTTCGTTTACCTCTCTGTGCACGTACTGCCTTTATGTTCAGTTTTCTTTAAAGGAATTCTCTCAGAATACTATTGTAAAAGAAGAGCGAAGAAAATTATCTTGTGCGATCCTTTGGCAAAAGATGAATGTACCTTAGAAATCCCTCATGTAACTCTGCCTGTCCCATAGATCGAATTATAATAAAGTACTGACCACTACAGGAAACTGTGCGAATATAAACTAAAGACTTTCTGCGTACCAAATAATAAATAATATATTTATCAATATTTTTTTGGTGAACAGCTTTTGTCATTTCAGTTTTTTTTAAGCTTGTTTCCCTTCTTCGAAAATTAAATTTCTATTAATGTTATTTTTTAAAGCTACAATAAAAACTACCCTTCTTCTCGAAAAACTGTTTCGAATTAATTTATAAATTTCTTTTTTTGGGTATATAACTTTTTTAGGTAAACACTTTTTGTCCTTTTATTGCAACTTGCATAGTTTTACCGAATAATGGTATTTTGATTTCTCAAAATTCATTTGCGTTGGATAAAACCAGAACCATTGGTCAAAATTTTCTGGTTTAAAAACTTGTTTTTTATGCCTTCAAAACGTGTTCCAAAGTTCAACTCAATCTAATCATTCTTTGGAAAGTTATCAGGCCGATAAGAACCGAGAAAGTCAAACATTACATGAAACTAGTACCTTCTCATTAGGAAGAGAATGTAAAAAAATTACAACTAGATTTTAGATTTTAGAATACAAGTTTATAAACGGCAAAATTCATTTTTCTCAGCATTCATTTGCATTTAGGCCTTAGGTTGGGCTAAAAAATCCAAAATGATTAGATTCATTTGTTAAATTTTAATAATTTTTTTAAAATTTTGATTGCATGGAAAACAAATTTCAATTTTTTTGGATTAAGCTGACAAAAGTGAATAGTAGGGTAGTCCAAGAGGCGTTTTTCGAACTACAGAAAATATCAGCCAACCAAAAGTTTCAATTCCTAGAGGAAATAAATCAGTATTTTTTCCGAAATTCAAATATTAATATGTGCCACCGTGTACTTCAAAATCCCATTAGATAAACATGGGGAAATTTTGAATTTTCGAAAAATTGAATTCTTGCACCAGAGTTTCATCGAAATGAGTTCAGTCGGCGTCAAAAGTACGCGACCCTCACTTTGAGCGCTTACCACTCGTTCAAAAAAAAATCGCAGAAAATTCTAGCCAGGTAGACGTAAAAGCTTAAAGTCTCCCGCGTTGAACGATATGTACGTTGTTGTCCTAAAAAAATGTTTACGCTAGCGCTGATAGCAAACATTTAAAAAAATTATGTTTTGAAGGCACTTGTTTTTAGTCTCGACTTTTGAGAACTTTTGAGCTGAAAGTTTTAAAAAGTCTGAATAAATTCACACACGCTCCTTAAGGTGTCTAGAATGCAACGCAGTTTTCAAAATTTCGAAATATCAAATTGTTTTCTAATTACAGACCGCTTTCCGCAAAATCTTATATGGAACAGAAATAATGATAGGGAGTTGGTTTATGGCTTAAAATGTACAATTTTGCTACTTGGTTGCATTACACTTTAAAAAAATAAAATGCAATCGATATTTCCGAAAATAATCCTTGAGGAATATTTCGTGATTTAAGGCAAGCAGGCACCGTAGAAAAAGTGATAGAAAAAAAGTAGTCCACAGATATGACGCGAAAATCAAACAACAACATTTTTAGGTATTATTGTTAATTTTTAGCAATTTTTGTCGTAATTTTCATGCAAATTATGACTTTTAAACAATTGGAATATTTCTAATGACTGTTTGAACAATGTTTAATTGTTTAAATACATCTTACTTATTTAAACAATTACTTATTATCAAAAAATATAAAAAAGAATCGTATTTTTCAGATGGAATATGATAGTTGGTCACTTTCTGCAGTCGTAAATGTTGTTTAAACATAATATATTTATTTAAAAAATTAATTATTATTTATTTACAGCATTTCTAAAAATTGAGGCAGAGATATTCAATTCTTTCTTAATTTAGTATCCTATGCTACTTTTAGTTGAATAGTTACATAATTTAGATTCCTTTTTTCTAAGGGTAAACGAATTTCTATTTGTTTAAACAATTCTTATTTGCTAAAGCAGTTTTCTCGATAACATTAAAAAATAAAATAAAATAGAATCCAAAAAATTATTTTTCTGCCTGTTTAATGTAAAAAATAATATAATAAACTATTTTTGAACTGTTTTAACAAATATATTTTTTTAAATTAATTATTTTTACAAAAATATTTTTGAAATAATATATTATTTTCTGAATGAAATATGATATTAAATTATTTCCAGGTGTAATAAATTCTGCTAGAAACTTTATGTTATTGTTTGTACAATTAATTCTTGTTATTTTTTATATAAAATGAGTATGTATGGTTTGCATGATTTGGGCGCAATGTTAAATAATACATAAAAGTCATAAATTAAATTTAAATAATGAATGTGTATTTATTATTGCATGCTTCATATTTTTACGGATTAACGGATCTTAGTCAAGATGGCTCATATTTCAGAATCCAAAAAAATAGAAAAAAAGTCTGGTTTGAATTGAAAAATAAGTGCGTAACAATATAATTAAAAAAATTATTTCGTTAATAATGCAAAATAACGCTTGTTGAGAAGTTGACTCTCAATATTTTCAGAAAATCCGCCTGATTTAGAAGGAAGACAATAAAAGCTACCAGATTTAGAAAGAAAACAATAAATATCTAAATTAGGGGCAGTAGTTAAATTACATAAAAATTCAAGAGGCGGGAGGGGTTAAGAGATTTTGTCACGATTTGCTACAGTAAGGCCGGGGGGGGGGGTACTCTATAATGTACGTGATTTTTGGAAAATTTGAAATAAAACAATTAACTCGCAGGAATTTTTCAGAAAAATAATATACATTAAATATTACGCAATAAAGGTAGGAGAAAAATGATCGCAGAAAAAAACAATCAAACTACTTTTTCCGTAAATATCATGACTGTACGGGGAAATACGCGGTTATTTGCTAAGCCAAGCACGTGCGATTAAAAAATTCTAAACTTTCAAGTGTGGCAATCCGTGTAACCATGACATGGCAATTCTACGTCGTGCGCACTCCCAATGTTAGATTTTTTGACTTTCAAATTTCAATTTCACTCAATATAGGATATGTTTCCAAACATTATAAAATTTAAATTACGAAATTTGAGAAAGGTTTAAATTTAAAAAATTTGATATTCTATGCACTTAATACGTCAAATTCACCCGGAGATCCTTAATATTTTTAATCTTTCGGATGGATTTGCTTTGAAAACAGAATACTAAATATATGACGAACTCAAAGGATAAAAAAGTAAATTTAAAAAATGGACTCAAGGTATTAATTTTATTTACAGAAGTTATTTAAATTGATTATGAAAAGATAAATTTATTCAAATACTCTATATTAGGATTCCGATAGGAAGCACTGGGGCAGCAATTAGGTGGTTTAAAAATTCTTTGGGGCATTCTCTTGCTAAATACAAAAATAAATTAAATAAATTTTGCACAAAAAAACTCTTGGTCCATGTTAAAAGATTTATTTACATAGTTTTAAGTGCCAATAGGATGTTCCGGTAAAATCAAAAGTTTTGGTGTTTGTATTAGTTTCGATGGATAATAATTTCCAACACAAATCGTAGATTCAGGGTACATACATGCATGTAAAAAAAATCTCTTTGGGAGTGTTAGAAAAAAATACCACTCCCAGAATTCCTTAAATGTTATGAATTCCTTAAATTTTATTAATTCTTTAATTTCCTGAATTGTCCTAACTCCTAAAATTGGGGGTAATCATTGATATCTCATCTTCATAATTCTCAAATTCTAAATCTCACTGATTTTTCTGAATTTTATAAATTGTTTGAACTCTTAGCGTTCCTTCAATTATTAGAATTCCTTAAATTCTTCGAATTACTTGCATTATGTAGATTTCTTGTATTATTCGAATTCATTAAATTATTTTGATTGCATTTTATTCATGCAATCCCTGGAATTATTTAAACATCTTGAATTACTGGCATTCCTTGAATTATGTGAATTCCTTGAATTTTTGGAATTTCTTGAATTATTAGAATTTCTTGAAGTTCCTTGAGTTCTTTTGATCCTTTAAATTCTTGTAAAATTGCTTCAATCCTACAAATTCTTTAGGTTCTTCAATTCTTTTGCATTCTTCGAGTATGTTAAATTCATGAAATCACTCGAATTCGTTAAATTCATCGAATGACCTATACTCTTGAAATTCCTTGAATTCTTGGAATTACTAGAATTCCTCTAATTTTTTTAGATTTAAAAAAATCCTTGCGTTAACTATTGTATGGAATGTATATTAAAAAATTTAATTCAACACCTACTAAGAAATGAGCTCAAAGCCTTTAGGATCAGTTGTAAATCATGTCTTGTTTCAATTTTTATTTAATCGAAAAAATTAGTTTTGCTTTTAAAATGTTTCTGTAAATTTTGTAAAATATATTAGGTTCATTCATATATTAACAAAATTGCAAATCCGTTTAAATTATGCTCACAATTTCAAATTATTAAATTAAAATGCTTCATTTCGAGATCAGTTTAGCTTTTCTCCCACAGTAAAATATTGTTAAGTTGTAAGTAGTTTCGTTTTTAAAACATTTATTATGAGATTGTTCATATATTTCAAGGCTAAAATTAGAAATTGATAAATTACGACCTATTCAATTTGTATGGGTCTAATTTAAAAATTTTTAATTTTATATTATTTGATTTAAAGAATGTTTTAAATAAAATAATTCGCTTTAGCACATGTCTGAGGTAATCGCTTTAAAAAGTTTATACAAATATTCCGCTTATTTTTTGTATCTGTAACTCCTCGCACCTAAGAAAATGAATTTTATTTTGATTCTCCACGTAATTTAATTATACTTTCTGTTGTTTCTCTATTCATAAAGAAGCTGAGAAAGCTTTTTTTTAATTTTGTTTTTATATTATGTTTTGTTTACATTTTTGTTACAAATGATTTTTTAACTGAAAATTTAACTATTACATGTTTGTTTAAACATTTATCTTCTGCAGTTGGAAATTCAACTATTTGGTTGAAAATTTCTGTAATTTGTTAGAATATTAATCTTCTTGGTGAGTAATTTATCTCTTAGATTTTAAATTAAATATTTTGCTGAAAAGACATTTATGTTGCCGAAAAAGGCTTTTTTTGGTAAAAAATTCCTCTCTTGGTTTGAAATTTGAACTATTTGGTTCAAAATTAATTTCTTTGGTTAATAAATTATCAATTAGGCTACAGTTTTTTTGCTTGCAAATTGATCTTTTATAGTTGAAAATTCGCTTATTTAGTTAAAAGAATCTTCGTTTTTGGGATGAAAATTTAATTATTTTAGTAGAAAATGCATATTTTTAGTTTGAAAATTTTGATATTTTTTGTTGCAAATATTAACTACCACACTTATCATTAAAGAATAAGTTTTAATCAAAGATTCATCATTTTAATTGGAAATTTCACTGTTTTGCTGAAAATTCATTTTTCATTGATAGAAGATAATTATTTATACTGAAAATATGATTTTTATTTTTGGTCTCAATTTATCTTTATAAGTTGAAAATTTATGTATTCTACTTATTTATGAGGTAATCCGTAAGTGAGTCCTAGGCGTGACTTTGTTTTTTTTCTTAGAAGAAAAATTTAGAACGGAAAAGGAAAATCAGAAATTTGTCAGTTATTACAAATATGTTTACAACGTACCGCTAAATTGGCTCATATATAGAATTAAAAAAAGGGAAAAATGAAAATACTGAACATCAATTTTAAATAGTTAAATTTTTCTCCATTTTGATTTCATACAACGCATTTTTTAATTTTTTAATTTCAAATCGTTTAACTACAAACACTCTCCTTAGAATTATTATTTATTCCTTAAATTTTCTCAGCAAACATTCACAAATTTTTATTAATTTGTTACGAGCTTAGATTAACTTTAGTACCTATTCCCTTTTTTAAAGACTTCATTTTTACCCTGTTTTTAAATAACATTCTCCTTATACGTTTTTTTAATTTATTTGCTTAAATGCCAACTAAATTATTAGAATCCAATAAGAAAATTAAAATATTTTTGGCAAAAAACTCATTTTTTGTATTCTAGAATTCTACTGGTTTATTTTTGGTTTGAAATCTATCTCGTTTGATGAAAAAATTCTATTACTTAGTTTCAAATTCAATTAATTGGTTGGAAATTAGACTTTTTTATTTGAAAATTCAATCATTGGGTTGGAAATTCATGTGTACCTCTGGATTAAAACTCACCTCTTTGCCTAGATATTTAACCGCTTGGTAGAATATTGAACTGCTTGTTTAAAAATGTATTGCTTGTTAAAAATTAATTTCTTTTGTCTAAATATGAACGCTTTCATTGGAAAGTAATTTCTTCGCCTTCCAAATTAATTTTTGTGACCAAAAATTTAATTATATTATTTTCAGTTAAAAATTTAAGTCTTATACTTGAACATTTATCTTTTTGTTGGAAAATGTAACTATTTCGGCACAAATGTTATTTTTTTCAACAATGCAAATGTATGGTTGAAAATGAATCTGTTTGATTTATGGATTCAAATACTTTTTTTTAATTGGATTTTTTACTTGAAGCTCCATAATTTTAGATGGAAAATAATACGTTTCGCTGTAAATTAACTGTTTTGTTAGAATTTATTTTATTAAAAAATGTATTCTATTTGTAAGATTTCAGCATTTCATCAGATAAATAAAATATTGTGTTTTCATAATTATTAACTTGTTTATGCAAAGCAAATGTTTCATTCAATTATAAAAATTGCAATAATCATTCCCAATAAAAATTTATTTTAAAAGAACAGTTATTTTTATAAAGTACAAATTTATTTATTTGGCGGAAAAAAATGTTACTTTCAATGTTCCAGTCTACTCGTTTAATGAAAATGGGTATAAATGAAAATCCTTAATGAGTATATTGAATGTATTTGACATTTTTTATTAATATATTCCCTTATTTATCCACAGAATATTAAGCACTATATGTTTTGATATAAATTCACGCCTATTTAAATAATATTGCAATTTTTATAGAAAGTTAGAAAATTGTAATTTATTTATTGTTTTAATTTTCTTAACTTTGTTCAAACAATCATAATATACAGTTCTTAGTGAATTTATTTTATTTGTATTAAGTAATAAGTTGCTTTCTACTATTCAATTAGGAAACATCTCGACTGATAGAATTATTAACTTTGTACTAATCTTTGGTGTTTCACTTTCCGCTAATTGAATTTTTAGGATTTTTTAGATTAATATTTTTCTTCAGGCCCTTAATTTTATATTTATGAAAGCCGATCCTTATAAAAGGAAAATAAATTTTAATAAAGTTTGCTAAACAATTAGAATTTTCAATCGATTATAATAATAAGGGAAATATAAAAAAAAGTGAAAATCAAAAAAGGTGAAAAATCAGCTCATGCAGATCCTATATGTGCATAAATAATTTAGAGTCCATTGATCCATGTCTAAAAAAGCCTCATTTTTCTTCAAATTTCTCAAACAATCAGAAGGTAATGCGTTTAAATTCAGGCAGGCTTCGTCACGTATTAAATTCAGGATAGGAAAATCCTCGTATTATTTTAATCGAGTTAAGAATGTAACAACATTGCATTATCTTATGAAACTTTCCTATTTTCCACTTTTTCCATTTTTAGGACATTTTTTCATTATAAAATACCTATATTTCTAATTAAATATTTTTATCTGCATAATGCAATTAGTAGTCTTTTACTACAGAATTAGCAAAAATATCCCAACTAATCGAACTACTGATTTACTTATGCTCCTTGCTGGGCTAATATTATATCAAAATGATTCCATATTGATCCATAATACTCTAAACATTGTGAAATTTTTTTTATTTTTCTGCAAATAGTTCAAACAATGAAAAGGCACTGTTTTTAAATTGAAGACAGACTAGGCTACATTTACAGTTGGTTCGACGCTCAGACTACACCTCAGAGGTCCGGGGTTCGATCCCTAAGATGGTACCTCTAGAAATTTTTCTATGTACCTTTACCAAGGTTCTGGTGGTTTAGAACCCACCTTAAGATGTGGTCTATAATAATAATAGGAAAATATTACATTTTCAAACGTGATAATGAATTTTTGAAGAAAAAAGGGAATTTAAAAAAAATAGTTACATTTTTAAACAAGCTCGTGTATCTTTAGTAAAAAAAGGTATTTCTAACCAAAAGTATAATATTTTATAATTCCCTAAAAGAATATTTTAATCTATAAAATAATTATTCAAACATAACAAAAAATATGCATTTTATACCCAAAAACATGAATTTCCGATCTAAAAAAATTTAAGCTTTGATATATTAGTAGCTCTTTTTTCAGTAGATAATTTTTTAATTAAGTTTTCAAATAAAAAAATATATGGAATAGCTACATTTTTAGTAGAGAAAAATTTAATTTTCAACAAAAGGATGAATTTCTAACAAATTTGGCCAACTTTTTAACTAGAGAAATATACTTTTAACTGAAATGATAAATCATTAATGAAAGTAAATGTTTACCACAAGTTGAATTTTCATACGAAAAGATGAATTTTCTGCCAAAACAAGAAAAAAATTTCGACAACAACTACTTTGTATTTTGAATCGATATTACTGTATTCAGATGAAGAGAAGTTTTCCATAAAAATTAAAATTAAAAAAAAACATAAAGCTTTAAACAAACATATGAATCTCCAACCAAGAAGATTAAATTTCAATAAAAAAAAGACCAACTTTCGATATGAAATAGAATGGTTAAATTTTTAATTAAACAAATTATTTTCAATAAAAAGTCAAATGTTTAACCAAAGAATTTAAATTTAAATCGATATATTAATTTTCTACCGAAAAAACATTTTTTTAATAAATTAAATTAAATTTCAACCAAATATTATAAGTTTTAATGGAATCATTAGCATACAAATTAAATTTTCAACCTAAAACGTTAATTTTCTACTAAGAACAAGACAAATTTTCTATTAAATAGATAGACTTCAAACTAAAAAATAAATTTTCATCCAAAAATAAAATAGAGTATTTTCAGCAAAAACAAAAGGTTTTAACAAGAAAAATTTCAACGGAACAGTTCTATTTTAAACCAAACAAATGAATTTACAACCATTTAGATTATATTTAAAAAAAGCAAACTCACAAAAATCTAGTAAAATTTTTAGTAAACACATTTAATTAAAAAAGCAAATTTTATGCTTAATTTAGTTCCAATCCCAATATTATAATTAATGAATCTTCTGTGATTTGGGTTTTTTGGAAAATGCCCATTTTTATAATAAAAAAATCTACCATGAATTTTCGATTACACTGTTGTGGGCGCAAATTGACTCAACATAAAAATGGAAAACAAAACCTAGCTGAAAGAGGGTAGGAAAGTTTCTTAAAAGTTGTTTTATAATCTTTTAAAGATTTAATGAAAAAAAAAACCGAAATTTCCCAACAATCAAAATCCAGGAAAATATTTTAATTTCACTAGTGGGGTCGGAAATCTATTTAATATAAACGTGAAAAACATATCCTAGCGGAAAAATGTTTGAATTTTTATAAACCAGAACAAAGCAAGATTTTTAAAATATTCTGATAAGTTTAGTTATTAAATTAAAATAAACGCTGAGATCAAATCATTACAGAAAGTCTTCACATTCATTTTGAGGGTTGTTTTAAAATCTCTTGAAGATTCATGGAAAGAAGTCGACCTTTTCAAACAATAAAATCACTAGAGATTTTTAAATTATACTATTAATATCGAAAATGAATTAGCAATTAATTTGGAACATATATCCTAGCAAAAAAGTCGTTAAATTTATTTTAAGGGTTTCTTTTAAATCATTGGGAAAAAATGTAAAGCGCTACCTTGACCCTACTTTTTCATGATTTCCCTGATTTTAAAAATTTTGATTAAAATAATACTATGAATTGTCAAATTGCGGTTGGTAAATGACGAGCAGAACAGAGATTATTTGAAAAGTTAATAGAGTAAGGTGAAATTGAACATGTGTTTAAATAGTTCTTGTGATCTCATTTCAAACCAGGAAATTTTGAAAACGTTTTCTTGGTGGAGATGAAGAAATCTGATCCAACTGATGCATATATACATGCATACATACATACATACATATATAATACACATACTCAGAAAATATACTCGTATATTCACGAAACATTTTTATAACTTTCTTTCAATTAATATGAATATATACAGGCCTTATAAACTTCATATATTTTTACAAAACAATTTGTAGCTTTTTATTATTGAATTTATAAAAATGTTCTAACAATCTTCAGCGAACCACTTTTATCTAATGTCATCAGTAGAGTTTTACTAGTAAATAGTAAAATTTCACTAATGTGTATTTTTATAGTACTTTAAAAATAACTTTTATTTTGTTTAGAATTGATTATTCTGCTTGAAAAAATAAGAATATGTAAATTATTTATTAAGCTTTAAGATAATTTTTCTCTGGATGTAATAAAAATTACTATTAATTTCGCAGACTCATAAAAGTCAAATTTTCAATTTGGAGAGAAAGATTAAAATAAGTACTAAAAACTAATTTTAATACCCAACATCAGAATTTTTCGATTAAAGTTAATAATGACTTTGTTCCGGTAATTTAAAAAAATCGTCTTTTCAGGGTGAATTTCAAATATATTTATTAAATATAATTGACAAATTTTAAAAATTTCATTGAGCAGAATTCAACGGACATGATATGTATAATTTTCATTTTCGGCAACTCGTAAGCTATATAGAAGGTCAAATATAAAATTGCTTGCCTTGTTTCAAGTACAAGATGCGTGAAGAAAAAAATAGAGATTTTAGTTGAAAAGAGTTCTATTGATGTTTATTTCATGTTGAAAGGATAGTTTGTAGTAATACAATAGTTCTTACTATTTATTTTTCCTGTCAAATAAGATTTTTCTTCAGACTTCTTTCTAGGAAAATTTATTTTTTTAAGATAAATCAATCCCAGTTGATAATTCAAATATTTTTATAAAAATTGTTATTTGTTTAAAGTAGCTTTTTTGGAAACTAGTACCTCAAATTCAAAAATGACAATTTCTGGTTAAAAATTATTGTATTTTGTACAAACTTCGTCCTTTTTGGCAGAAAATTATTCTTCCTGTATAAAATTTCATCCAAAAACTGCTACACAAGACGGAAAATAGTACTAAAGTAGACTATTTATGAGATCATGTTAAAAAGTCCAAAAAAGGATGCGGAATTAAAATGAAGGTCTAGCTTTTATTCTGAAGGTGATGCTGAATGACATGTAAAAAAAATAAATGATAAGAGCAAGTAAAATGATAAGCTTGCTAAGGCTTCTGAAACATTAATTAAAGATTACCTCCTTCATTAGTACCAAATAAGCCTCAAAATAGAATCGACCCAAGGTATCTTCAAAGTTCAAGGTTTTTCCAGAAAAATCATCGTTTCGAAATGTTTTATTCAATTCATCGCCAAATCTAATAAATTGTTTACAAAAATTTTTTAACTCAACAAAATCCAGATCAAATCACACCTTTAATTTGGATCAAACATATAAATAAGAATCCCCGAATTTCTGAGTGACAATATAAAATTATTACCCGTGTTAGAGAAATTACTTTAAACCTGAATATACGAGATTCGTCACGTGCATACATTTTTTTTGGATGATCATTCTTTTTCATAAATGAAGGTCAAAAATCATTTATCATTTTTTGGCCTGTAAAAGCATCTTTTGTTATTGATATATATATTAAAAGTGTTCGAAATCTTGGAAGTCGATGGTACCGGCGAAAATTGAAAAATTTCACTCCTTTCCCAACAGTAAATATTTGCCTTGATGAAAAAATTTTATTTCAAAAAATTGATATAACTGTCCAGAAGAATAAATTTAAAATTGACCAATTTTAAACAGTTCTATTCCGTTTTCAATAGATTCTAGGGTGAAAATATAAAAAGTTAAGATTCTGGTCTTTGAGTCTTAGTGTTCAGGGGAAATAAAAAATTAGTCAGGAAAAAAATTAGGAAATTTAAAAAAAGGTTTTGCGGCAACGATTATAGAAAATTCTTATGAGTAATTTCTTTCATTTTTGTTTTGATTTCATATTTTTCTGTTACAATGTCAACTGATATATTTTTTTTGATGAAAATTCAACTATTTAAATTTTTTTTTTCAAATTGGTTTTTTTGATTTGAAAATTCATTAGTTTTAGTGAGAATTTCATCTTTCTGGGATAAAAATGTAACTATTTACTTGAAGATTTAATAATTTTCTTAAAAATTAAACTGAAACATTTCTTTAACAAACCTCTTTGTCAAAAAATCATTCTTTAGTAGAAGAATGATCTTTTAATGTGATTATTTAGTCTTTTCACAGTACGCAGAAAGCCAAACTATTTATCCTGATGACTTTTTTCGATTAAAAAAAATTATCAGAGTTATATCATTTATAAAATTTTTAAGCCAAGCAATGAACGATATTTACAAAAGGAAAGAGAATAAAAAATTGATCTTTGAAAGCCCTTCAAGATTATCATAACAACTTGTTGGATTTTCATAAAAAAATCTAAAATTCAAATTGTTATTGCACAAAAGTTAATGAAAAATCAAACATTTCATTTGGTGGTCAAACTATCCAAGAGGAGAAAAAAGATGAATAAAAAAAATTTTGATCCTGAAAAATATCTGCGTAATAAATTTTAGTAGTTTTTTTATTCGTAAAAATTAACATTGAAAATAAAAAAGCTTACATTTTAAAAAAAACAAAATAGATTAAAAAAAATATTTACCAAAAATTATGCACCTAAAACGCATTTACAAATTGTTTGCGAATCACTTTTCGGTAGGATACGTAGTTTTGGTTTGATTCCTAAAAATGAGATTGAAAATATAAATGAAAACTTTTTGGAAGAACGACAAAAGGTACGAAAACAAGTTGATATACAAAAGTTGTTCGCCTAAAAAAGAGATAAAATTTTTTTATAATTTATTACACAACCATCATTTTATGATTCACAAAGTATTACATGGATAAATTTTCGATGTTCAGCAATACCCATGATGCTTAGAACGTATTTATTATACGAAAAAAGGCCTTTTTTGTAAATTGTATTCAGAACCGTCAATGTGAGATAAATCGAGTTAAAAATTAAAATTTCTCTTCCGATTTAGCTATACAGTACAAATTAATAATTAGTTTTAAAGAACAAACCCTTATAAGCCTCTTCTATAGGAAACCAAAAAACTCATGAGTAAAAGATTGGTGTTAGTAAGTATGAATTTTATATCTTTGCGTTGATCGTGGGATGACTTTAATCTCTTTGTAACTAATGATGAAGAGTCAGAAAAAATAATGACTAGAAGTTAACTTGTTCCATAAAATTTCATAATATAATTTAATTCAAAAGAAAATTTTACAAGTCACTTACATACCTAATCCGCCATCCTACACCTAATTATTCTATTCTTCATTTTTATCTCCACTGTAAGATAGCCTTCTAATTTAAATTAATATTTTTCCTCATAATATTATAAGGATGTAATTTCTTCATGTTTTTATACTATTTGTTTATAACTAAAAAGTCAATTTAAAACTAAAGATTTTAGCAGAAAGCGCAATATTCTAGTATTACTCTAGGAATAAATAATAATAAATAATAATGAATTGTTTAAATAATTGTGTTTATTAACATGTATTACGTATTATTTCACTAGGTGAAAATTAGATCAAAAGTTAAAATTTTTAGAAAAATCAGCAAATAACTAGCATTAATATAGGGAAAAATAGTTATAAGCAATACTTATTTTCTAAAACGATTCTGTTTATTATATTTTAATAACTATTTGTTTTCTCCTCCCTAGGACGCGTGAACTCTTCTACTTCTTATAACGGGGATTAAATTTCCCTGAATAAGGAGAAGGAGAGTTCGGACCTGGTCGTGGTGAGGAGGCCTGAGAAATCCCCCGGATAAGAACGGCCTGGAACCCACCACGACAATGACCCTTACGGGTAGGAGTTGATAGTTAGTAGGGTGGTAGTATCAGCGTGCATTCGACTAAGCAGCAAATATCGGGTAGCACACGGATCCGAAAAAAGCTCCCTAAGCCATGAAGTGAACTACCGTGTCAAGGGATGAATATTACCAGGGAATAGTGACTCAAACGGTGTCCTTGGATAACGGGCAACCTCCCAGTGTAAAAGTGCCTTATCCTCACAAGCCGGGCTCTGTGTGGATGGACATAGTTTTTCCTTAGCTTGTCGTGGGAACAAAATGAATTTCGTAAATAATAACAAAAATAAAGAAAATAAAACACAGGCACAAGTGAATTTAAGGACACCTGCTATGAATACCCCATCTTCTCCCGAGAATATGGAAATCAGCAAAGTTGTTAAATCACGTTCGAGTCAGAAGGGGGCTGACGCGATTAATCGTATCAGCGTCTACAACTTAAGTTGCAGCACGAGGAAGCTCCTAAACCCGAGACCCCAAAACGGTCTTGATCTCATAGCAGTACTCCAAAATAGGACCGGGAGAGTAAGAGGTTTAGGTCGGAGAGCCAGGAAGCTCCTACAGTCTCGCCCTTTAAAGCCACCTGAAAATCGCGGACATACCTTTGTGACAGCTAGATGTCAGGAGGTTATTGCCATCACTTTTTGCTCGGTATCCATTAGCGAAGCATTCGGTGAATGGTATGTGTCGCCTGAGACATCCCTATCAGATCATAGGCACATTCGTTTTTCGCTGACAACTGACATATCTCATCCAATCGGATATAAGAAGCCAAGAGCGACCAACTGGGATGGGTATAGATAGGGAAGATCTCAGAAAGGCCTTGGCAAGTATACCCGGAAGGTTTAGATCAATTAATCAGTTTAGGTTTGCTGTGGATATAATAGATAATTCAGTGAATAAATCGTATGAGGATAACTGTCCTCTCTGAATTAGGAAACCAAACATGGATGCTCCTTGGTGGAATAATAAACTTTAGGTCTTGAAAAGAGAAACCCGAAGACTATTTAATAGAACCCAGAAAATTAGTAAATGGGAATTATATAAGGATAATGTAATAAAATACACTAAAGAAAAATCGGCAAAAAGATTATCATGGAGAGAGCATTGTCAGGGAATTCAAAATGTACGAGGCACGGCTAGAATCCGAGAATTTTAAAGAAAAACCCAGCATGTCAATTAAAGGCATTAGCAATTGGAGAATCGTGAGCCGGATTTTCGCACAATCAAAAATGAGATGGGTTGTTTGTCGTTTCGTCCCATGCAGGGCAGCTGGAGAAGGCCGTATTTTTCTGGCGTTGATCCTAGAAGGTATGGATGTACTAACAAAACCGCTCGGTAACATCTTTAGGGCGTGCATAGTTATGGGATATACCCCTTCGGCATGGAGGAAAGTCAGGGCTATTTTTATACCAAAACCGGGCAGGGACTCGTACAATGAGGCTAAGTCATTCATACCGATTAGTTTAACTTTCTCTATGTTGAAAACATTACAGAACTAACTAACTAACAGAACTCTTCATAGTAATCAATTTACCTCGCAAAAAGGTAAATCGACTATTGACGCACTTCATGAATTGACCTCACGCGTATGAAAAGTGGGGCGAGAAGGGGAAGTAGCGAGAGCAGCGTTTTCAGACGTACAAAGTGCCTTCAGCAACACCCCAATGAATTCTATATTCAATTTTGCGGACAAACATGGCATAGGTTTCACAAATAATAGGTGGGTGCGTTCTATGCTATGCGACAGGATTGTTCAATCTTCGCTGCACGAGAGTAGCGTGAGAGCGAAGATTTAAAAGGGGTGTCCACAGGGAGAATTATTTTCATCCACCCTGTGGGCACTTTTCATCGACAATTAGATAAAAAGGTTAAATAGGCTAGGCTTCTACACACAGGGATATGTAAAAAATCTTGTTATTCTGATAACAGGAGGGAACAAAGGGACTGTAGCCGTGCTTATGCAAAATGCTCTCATCATTTTTGAGATGTTGACATTGAAATTACAACTTGATGCGATAGTAAAAAGGCCAGGGCAGCTTTCTGGGCTTGCAGAGGTGTAATTAGAAAAACTTTGGGGGTAAAGCCTAAAGTAGTATACTGGTTACATAGGGCAATCATTACACCATTTATAACCTATACCTCATTGATCTCGGTGCCAAAAAAATCTGGGAAGTCCTAGGAACCAGCTGGAGAGCCTACAAAGGGTCTGTTGCTTGGCAATTACTGCATTGATGAGAACTACTCCAACGGCAGCGTCGGAGACTATTTATGGTATACCACCGCTGCACCTTCTCATTAGGCAGAGAGCTGCAGCGGTGGTTTATAGACACTCAATTAAAGAGAGGCATAGTAAGGTCGAAGACGTTGACCTGCATGACTTAGTAAAGAACGTGCTGACAGCTGATGAAATCCTATGCTCGCGCAATCCCTAAATATAATTTTCTTAAAGTCATATTATTTATTTGTTGAATTAAAATAAATTTACTGGGACTGAAGCTTAAATAAGGTGTTTAAAATATAGATTAGGTATGTTTCGGGTTACTAACCGGTTGACCTACTAAAAATTAGCCGTGACTTTACAAAGTGATACCGCAATCGAGAACAGAGATATACACCGTTTTCATAAATTTCGGAAAGTTTATTTAATTCTGCATTAAATGATCCCTAGTTGAAGTAATTTATTCTCTTGTGTACAGAACCATCACGCAAGAAAAAAAACTATAGCAAATAATCGCAAAATAATTTACGAAAAATATTTATTTTTACAATGAATCCCTGTGCCAAATAATCGTTCTTCATAGGGAACAGCCAAAATAAGATAAAAATAAAACATTACTGCTGAGTGTAAGAGAAGTCATATGATGATATATCCTGAAATTCTAAAAAATGTATTAATTTATCTTGAGCGATTTTCAAATTCCTTTAAATCATTGAAATCTAGGGAAATCTTATGAATCTTTATAACCTTGCGATATTTTATATTATCCTTAATTCTTATAGTTACAGTAAAATAATCCAATATTTTTCTAAATTATAGAAAATTCTTTAAAATGCAATGAAATTCTGCTCAAACTTCTCAATATCACTTATATCGTTCGAAATTTCCTGAAAATTTGAGAAATTAATAAAAATGGCTTAGAAGTTTTTAAAATACCATAAACAGATTTGAAATTATTTTGCTCTAAAATATTTTAAAGTATATTTAAAATCTTTTGAGATCCCTTTTTCAAATCTATTTTAAATCAGGCTAGTTCCACAGTTTAAGTCGCAAAATCTCTCATAAACAAAATATTTTATTTTTTAAAGAAAATTAGGCTTTACTTATTTTCTAGCTTGAAGCAAAATTTTTTTTTTCACAAAGTTACAAGGACTAGAATTTTGGCGTCTATTTTAAAACGTTACATTTTTACATGAAAATGCTACATGTTTTGTTTGAGTTCAGATGCTCTAATTCACATTTTTAATCGAACTGAGTTTTAGTGCCCACTTTCGCGATTCGTAATCTGAAACTTTTTGAAATAAAAATTAAAGTACCTGAAATAGATAAAAAACTATAGAATATTCAAAAACAGTTTTCTTTAAACTAGACGTCTAAATCGGGAACATACATGTTTAAAGCCATTAAAAATTACTTTGACTTTTTGAAAACACACCGAAGTAATGAATATCTTTTAAAATCCGTTTAGATTATTGAGATTAATTAAAAATTGCTTCAAATGTTTTAAAATACCGTGAACTATTTAAAATCCTTTGAAGTCTTACAAAATCCTTTGCAAACTTTTTAAAGGTCTAGAAAATACCGTAAAATTTTTAAAACACACCACAATATTTAAAATCCTTTAAAATCCCTTTAGATTATTTTTATCTCTTGAAAAATTCTTGTAACCTTTTTAAAACCTCATAAAGATTTTTAACGAATTTGATAAAAATCAGAAATAGAGATCTGAATTTATTAGTGTTTAGCCCATGGATTACTTTATTTGGAAAAAGTGACTAAAGGGTTATTTTTATTAAATAAAGTAAATAAAACGGACTGTACAGTTGTCATGTTTATTTTTGAGTCATTCAAAGTAAGTTTTACAGAAATTCCCTGACTCTTGCGATTTTTTTTATAATCCTTGACTTTTTCTAAACTAGAAAATTCCCGAACTTTTGGTTCTTAAAATTTTTAACCATTTTGCCCAAAATAACTCCATTAGGCCTTTTTCTAGTAGACAGAGTGGGGTTTGATGGCCTCATAAAAGACATTTAATTATGCTTTCGAAAAACTCCATGACATGCACTTTTTTTAGGCCAAAATCACATGCAGCAACCTAAAGTATTGATAACTTAATTTTCTAAACCGTGCAATCAAGAATTATTTATAAACTCAATCTCATTTGCCTCACTCGTGACCTTAACATACTCCCTTTCTTTATACAGTAATCAGCTGTAAAGAAGAGGCAGTAGACGGTATAAAAGCTTCTAACATTAATCAGATTCTTATATTTGGTTCCAAAGTAATAAAAAAGTTCAGATAATTTCAAACCTAAATCGTCTTAGATCAGATACCACAGATTGTACTCTGACATACGTCAAACATGAAATCAATGAAACTGATATTTGTTCTAATATTATATATGAAATTGGTTACCAATGTGGAGCCAATGTTGAAAAGGTCTTTGAGTGCTTTAAAGAAAATGAAAGATAAAGGTTCAAGCCAGAAAAAACAGCAGCAGCAAGAACAACAACAAGAACAGCAGCTAGAACAGCAACATCAAGAAACAGGACCAGAAAGCCCAGTACACCCTCTTGCGATTATGGAACATAACGGAAATACTGCAGCATCACCTTACGAAAACAGGACACCACCCTCTCATGGACGTGGACAACCAGGACCATTTCCCGGCATGGGAGCATCATCACAGTTTGACCATGATTCATTGGATGATGAAGAATCAATGCATCATTCATTTGATGGAGAATCAGATAACGAGTCTCAATTTTCACAAAGTTTGGGACAACCACCACCACACCTTTCACCTCACGGACATCAACTTAGCGGACCTGGCGGATCTAGCGGATCTGGACCTGGCGGATTTCCACATCAGAGACCTCAATCTCTAGGATATCCTAATCAGGGACCTCAATCCCAAGGATTTCCACCTCCAGGACCTCATTCTCCAGGATATCCACCTCCGGGACCTCAGGGACACGGATTTCGACCTCCGGGACCTCAAGGACACGGATTTCCACCTCCGGGACCTCAGGGACAAGGATTTCCACCTCCGGGACCTCAGGGACAAGGATTTCCACCTCCGGGACCTCAGGGACACGGGTATCCACCTCCAGGACCTCAGGGACACGGATATCAAGCTGCAGGAAGTTCATTTGGCGCATATTCAAATAACGAATTTCCACCTCATGCGGGGGGACATCAATTTCCACCGCAGGGAGGTTCACCCTACGGAAATCAACCTCAGGGGCGTCCACCGCCCGAACATGCACCTGGGGCATATCAAAATAACGAACGTCAAGTTATTTTAGCTCCACATATCAATGAGGAGCATATACAATATCCAGAGCCTTTTATTTTAGACAGTGGCCGAAAAACGCCTAAAGGTGGAATAACTGTTCTGGAAGAAGCATCAGTATCTTACCCAATGTTTACTGGTCCAGCCAACACACATGCAGGTCAACGCACCTTTGGAGCATTTTCACAACACGAAAGACCTATAGGCATCCCGACGCTATTAGAAGTTGGGCGGCCCGTTGATCAAGGAAAGGGAGATATGTTTTTAAAAAAAGGAGTCTTTTACACCGATGTTTATATTCGTGCCCCCCGCGGAATAAAAATTTCTCGAATTGCATTCCAGAGTTTGCTGTTCGATAAATCTACTCAAGAACGAATTTACCAGCATGGCATGAGTAAATCTGGCGACGCCGTATACTGCCTTATCTGGAGTCAGCCGACTTGCGATATCTCTTGGATGGTACAGTTGTACACTGACTCCCCGATGGAGCCTCATATGGGAGGCCCAGGTCACATGGGAGGCCCAGGTCCCATTGCTATGGGTCATCCTCCTGGCGCAGGATATCCTGGCTATGGTCAAATTCATCATACTCCCGGTGGAGGACATCCCGGCTATGGTTCCATGGGTCAGCCTTTCAACGGAGGAGCGGGCCACCCAGGTTTCTAATATAAAGTGTTTAAAAATCAATTTTTTTATGAAATAGAACATTATTTTTACCCAAATAATGTACCTAGATTATTCAAAATTTTACACGTTTTATTAATTCAAAATCTTTTCTCGCGGAAAAAGATCGAAAGATGGCCAATGCGATAAGGTCAGGTGTTATATATTTTTCTCAAACTTAAAATTTACTAACTTCCGGCACTTGGAGACGATAAGTATAATATTGCGAGGTAGAGGATATTCTAATATGATTTCCCGTGAAACCCCCAGAAATCCATAATTTTGACCTATATTTACAAAAAAAATCTAATAATATATAATCCGATTATTATTATAATTCGCAATTTTTGTGAACAAATGTGAAAAGCATTGATTTTTGGGTTTTTTTACGGAAAATCGTATCAGAATATTCTCTATCTCGTGACTTTATGCTTATGTTTTGGAAGTGATCAGCAGGTAAATTTTATATGTAAGGTAAATATATATTGCATTCGCATTTTTTGTAAACAAATGTCAAATGTACTGATTTTTGGGTTTTTCGTGACCAAATCCACCCAATAAGTTTTGGAATTTATTAGCAGTAGGTAAATTTGATCTTTCAGGTAAATATATTATGCCTGACTTAATCGCCCTTGCTAACTTTCGATGTTTTTCTCTTAAGAAACAGAGTTTGAATAAAAAAAATGTTAGTTGTGGTTTCTGGAAAAAAAGTTTAAATCAGTGAGATTAATAAAAAGTTTAATAATCTAGAATCATTATTTGTGTAAAAATAATAATGTGCTCTTTTGTATTTTACAATACAAAATTGAGTTTTTAATTAATTTCTATATTGAAAAGTCAAAAAAGCAAAGCAAAACGTGCTTATAGTTAATTCCGGACGACGCTGTTGTTGGCTTTGTTGAAAAGCTTTTGAGTGATTTTTATTTATTTCTACTTGTAGTATTATGTTCGTGAAATGTTCAACTTATTTTGTTATTTATGTTACGTTTTTTATTTTGTGAATATCGTACATTTTCATGCATATATTATAAAATGATTTTCCAAATGTGTTTTGCAATTGTAGTTAATATATTCTCTGACATTTAATTATTTGCTAAATATACATCCCGTTTTAAAATAATTACTTCTGTTGTTTTCATTATTATCATAAGTCAGGATATTCCTTAGTCTACAATTTCCTCAAGAATTGAATTGGAAATAATGAGAAATACTTTTTGAAAATAAAAAAATCATCAAAATATAATTGATAACAAATTAAAAAAAGTGAAAAATTATATTATTTTTTTAATATCGCTATTTTTAAACTGAAAGATTATTAATTAATATCGAAAGATTTATTTCGATTTACGCTCTACAATAAAATTAGTAAAATTTCACTAATTACTGATGAAATTGTACTAATTTAATTGAAGAAAAATGAATAATTAAAAATTAGTGGAAAGTTACTAGTTGGATTAGTTACATTATTTTATAATTCAATGGTGGTAGAGTACTATTTCAAATTCAAAATGCCAGTTCTAGGTTCACCAACATTCCATGAGTGTAAAACGAATGATTACGGTCTGTATAAATATAATACATCATAAAAAGACGATTATATAAATGAGAAACGTGACTAACAGAATATTGTCAAAAAAGAACGCGATCAGGAGAAATTTTTTGCTTTTTCGTGACATTACTGCTAGGTAACGAAAAAGGAAGAAATATTTAGGCACTTCATCTACTTCAAATGCCAACAGCACGCACAGACCACCATTACGTGTATATCAAGTGGTATCAAAAAGAGGAAACAAGGAGAGTTCACTCACGATTATTAACTTTAATCGCTAAAGATTTAATGAATATTGTCAAAAATTTGCTTTGGTAAAATAACCTTCAGATTTCTCTGCTATTTTATCAAAAATTGAGAAAAATGACATTTTTCTTATTCAAGTACATATTTATTGTTGAAGGATTGTCTTTTTTAAACACTGCATTTTTTTATTTTAATTGTTTTTGTCATCATTCACCTTAGAGGATGATTAAATTTATTATAATAAGCTAATTTGGATTTTATTAATGTAATTCAAATTTCTTTAAACTAAATCTCGGAAATTTCAGGCATTTTAAACTAATTATCATTAGTTTAATTTACTGTATTTACTGTAGCTATCTGGTCAAGCTTACAATTATTAATTATAAACTTTCTTTTTCGCAAAAATTTGTAACGTGGAAATTTCTATTTTTATGTACAATTTGTTATCATGTAACATCGGAAATTAAGGGTATAACCCTAAATGGTAGTACCTTATTAATTAATATGAATGACTATCTGTTAATGCTTGTCATGTTCTGTAATTGGTTTTATTTATTTAAAACTTACTTAAAAATAATCGTCGTATTTGACTTGAATGAGAAATACCCTTATTTCGGTATATGATGAGATAATGCATTGTGAAAGCAAATTAAAATTGTTTAAACAATAATGAGTTACTTAAAAAGGAATATTTAGGCTACGATCTTTTATCTTTGTCTCATAAAAACTTCAATTGAAACAAAAATATACACCCTTCAGGTTCTAAAAATAGATCAAAGGATTGTTAAAATGCCCTCCATTTGAAATATTCTAAAAATGATATAAAAATGACTTAAATTATGAAATAGAATTTTAAAAATACAAAAATAATTAATTTTTTTGTTCATAAAGATTTACGAAAAAAATAATAATTAAGGCCAATATCCTGCAAAGCCTTTATTACACTCGGATGCAGTACTCTTTTAGATACAAAACAGGCATTCAGAGCATTTAAATTAAGAATTAGGAGTGGTTTCATTTTCCTATGACTGTTTCCATTAGAAGGTGAAAGTATTGTATATATGCTAAAATTCAGGTTGTGAACACAGACAAAAGTTGATCAGCGGAAAACAGAAAAGTGTACGGTCACTTTTATTATCACCTGGCAGGTGAGAAATAATTTTTTGACCAAATAAAAAGGAAAATTCAACCCAATTTTCAATCAAAAAGATGAATTTTAAACAAAAAAGTTTTATTTTTCTCACAAAAAACACGAATTTAAAAAAATACTTGAATGATCATACAAATAATTTAATTTGTAACGAAAAAATATTTAGTTTCAATAAAAAATATAACTTTTTAACCAAAAATAGAACAATTCCGTTTTTAGTACAAAAAAGTTAATATTCCACCTAAAAAATTTCATGTACTACAGATTATTTCAATATTTAAACGAAACAGGTGGATTTGACACCGAATAGTAGAACCTTTAACCAAAAAGCTGAATTTAAAATCACGACGATTAACTTCCTATAAAAAAGACAATTTTTTGAACAAATAATAGAATTTTCAATTAAAATTTCAATCAAAGAACAATATTATAAAAAGTGTTTAAAATCAGATAGAATCCACTGAAAATCAGGCAGGTTCTACACTTTATTTTGCAGAAACTCTCAGCGATGAAATTTTGTTTTTATAGTTAATTATATAAAAAGTTTTTTCCATATAAGACAAAAAATTAAACTTTGGACATATATGTTAAAAATAATAAAACACAGATTAATTTTTGATCAACAAAATAAAGATAAGATTTCAAGAACGAAAATTAATTTTCTGCCAAAAAGACGAATTTGCAACAAAATACGTGAATTATCAAAAAAATAATTCAATTTTTAACTAAAAAATATGAAGTTTCAATAAAAAACAAATTTTTAACCAAAAATAGAAAAGTTTAGTTTGTAGTTCAAAAAAGTTGATATTCAACCAAAAAAATGACATTTCCCACAGATTATTTCAATATTTAAGCGCCAAATACAAAACAGTTGAACTTTTAAAAAAAGATAAATTTTCAAACACGAAGATTAATTTCCTAAAAAAAAAAATAATTTTTGAACAAATAATAGAATTTTTAACTAAATTTCCAATAAAAGAACAATATTACAAACATTATTTGAAATTAGATAGAATCCTATTTTGTTTTTACAGTAAATTTTCATCCTAAACCACCCGAAATAGAATATTTCATTGTTTACTCAAAAGAATTAATATTCAAAAACCAAAATTAAATTTTCAACGTCTGTTTTAAAAGTCCGTATGTCAAATGTGAAATAACTGGGCAGTGCGTTCTGATATATCTGATCGTTGACATAACTGAGCCTTGACTTAAATGGAAGTTGAATGTAGTTGAACTATCAACCAAACACATTAATTTTTAACCACTAAGAATTATTTTCTATAAAAAACGCCGATGTTGCAAACAAATAATTGAATTTTTAATAAGATGAATTTATAGCCAAAATAAATAATTTCCTTTAAAAAAAGGAATTTCAACTAAGAAGTTTATTTTTATAACACACATAACGAGTTTTCAAAAAAATTCGAAATTTCCAAATTTTCTATCAAAGCAGATGAATTTAACAGATTTAACTATTTGGTAAAAATAGTTAAATCTGTAACGATCCAAAATTTTAAAGCAACAGGATTAGTTTTCTACCAAAAAAGAAAAATTTACAAACAAATAATTGAATTACTAAGTAAAAAAGATCAATTTTCCACTTAAAATATTAATTTTCGCCAAAATAGGGCATAATCTAAATTTCTTTAACAGTAATTTGTTTTTGCCAACTACAAACGAATTTTTAACAAAATAATTGAATTCTGAAAACAAATATTCACTTTCAACAAAGAATATTACTTTTCTGCCAAATATGATGAGTTCTCAATAAAACCTATAAATTTTGAAAGAAATATATAATTTTTAACTTAAAAATGTCATTTTTCAATAAAAAATAATATCAATAGATTTTATGATAAAAGAAATTAATTTTACAACAAAAAATAGCAATTTTAAAAAAATAGTTGAATTCTCATTCAAAAAGGTTAATTTTAAATCAAAATAGATAAAGTTTGAATTATGAACTTGATATTCAAATAAAAATGGGATAGTTGAGTATTTAGCTTAAAAAAATAGTTAAATCCTTAATCAGTAATACGGATTTTCAATCAAGAAAAATAATTTTCTACTAAAATAGACGAATTATTAACAAAATCGATACATTTGTAAACAAAGAGTTATTTCTTTAACTAAAGAAGTTCAAACTTTAGTTAAAAGCATTAATTCTCTGCCAAAAATGAAATAGTTGAATTTTCAGTTAAAAAAATTAATTTTCAACAAAAAAGAAACAGTGCAATCAAAATTATTACGAAGGAGATCGAAACCATTTCACATTCGGTGGTGACTGCAGTGCAAGTCCCAGAATCCGTCAGTAAGGGAATTATGTTGGTTTTAGATTGAATTTTGCGAGAAGCGTTTTTTCATAATAATAAAAAAAGATTTGAATTTTACATGTAGGTTGTAAAGATTAATTTTCAACTAATAAGGTGGATGCTTTACCAAAAAGACGAATTTTTAATTAATTACTTGATTTTTAAACTATGAGGGAATAGTTTTTTCAACTTTTTTGTTGAAAATATTTAAAATTTTGGTTAAATTTTTTTATCTTTTGACTGAAAATTGTTTGTTGGTCAAAAGTTCATTTCTTTAGGTAGAAAATTGATTTTCTGACTGAACATAAACAAAATAAAAATGTATCCCTTCTGGTCAAAAATTCAACCAGCTTAAAGCTCCTTTATTAAAGATTCAATTATTTTGTTTAAAACTCGTCTATTTTGTTTTAGTTCAACTGATTTTTATGTAAATTGAGATTTTTTTTGTAGAAATATGAACTATTATAATTTAATTCCAAAATTTAATTATTGTGTTGAAAATTCGTTTTTTTTTAGTTGAAATTTAATCTTTTTGGTTGAGCCTTTCGCTAATTGGTTTAACTCTGAACCACATTAAATTTCTTTTTATTTTAAGATTAATTATTTTATTTAAAAATTTATCTCTGTGGTTGCAAATTTAAAATTTTTCTTAAAATGCATTTTTTGATTCGATTCATAATTTTTTATGTCCAAAAATGCCAAGTTACGAGATATGAGGGACCAAATCTGCCTTTTCATGGACGCGAGAGGAGTTTCACGAACCCTCCAGGACTGTTTGGCACCACGCTCAGGGATCATGCCCAACAAACTGTCCCTTAGATATTTTGTGTTTTGAGACTTCTTGAACAATAATATCCATGTCTAAAGGTCGACGAAAGGATACATTTCCGTGGGTGTTGCATCGTATGTCGCTTTTCATGCAGATGAAAAGAGTTACAGCAACTACAGAGGACTGTTCAGCACTACGCTCAGGGATCATGCCAAACTCTGTGTTCCTTTTATATTTTGTAGTTTGTGATACTCCAAACAATAATTTCCATGCTTGAATGTCGCGAAAATGATACTTTTTCGCGGGTGTTGTACCAAAGTTTACTGTTCGGAACCACGCTCAGGGATCATGCCGAACTCACTGTCCCTTGAATATTTTGTAGTTTGAGACTCCCTAAACAATAATATCAATGTGTAAATGTCGACGAAAGGATACTTTTCTATCGGTGTTGCATCGTGTGTCGCTTTTCATGCAGATGAGAAGAGTTACAGCGACCACAGAGGACTGTTTGGCGCTACGCTCAGGAATCATGCCGAACTATCTGTTCCTTTTATATTTTGTAGTTTTTGACCCCCCTAATAATAATACCCATGTATAAAATTAACGTGTCATGCACGCTAGAGGTGTTCGACAGGCCCTCTAGGACTGTTTGGTACCACGCTCAGGGATCATGCCGAACTCGCTGTTTCTTTGATATTTTGTAGCTTAGGGCCTTCTGATCGATGATATTTATGTCATGCCAACTCTCTGTCCATCCAATTGAGGAAAGAAATCCGAGTAATCAATACAATATTAACACGATATCAGTGCACGATACTACCAGTTAAGTCAATGCCGAAGCATTATCCAGCCAGTTAAGGCAAAATTAAAGAATGATCAGGTTAATAATAGCAATATTTTAGTTTATGCCAATATTAGTGTATGGTTTGGTATTGTATAACGCTCTTGTCAGTAAAGACAACAATGAGAATTAGTTTGCACAAACAAGACGAGTTTTTGTATATTACTCTACCGTTCCCTTTGAGCCGCATCCGAAATTTTATTAATCATAGATCTGCTTGGATACTTTACTGCTGACTGATGGCGCGTGTGTCCTAAATACCATAATATACTTGCTGCATGTGCACATGATCCGACTGCTCTGGCCTCAGTTTTGCATGTACAGTAGTACTCCAATGTTTGTTAATTGTTTTGTGCTTTATCCAGCTGATCATCAGCTGTTTAAACCAAGTTATCTTCTACATATGATATCCAGATCTGATATTTCGTTGCGCGTCTTAAACGAGAATATGCTCGCACTCTGATTAAACCCGGTTCATCGACAAATTCTTCCAACTCCAAATCTTCCATTCGCTACCTGTCAAACTCCCTGTCTAACCGTCAATTCCTTTAGATAATTTATATCCAGCCTAGGAAAATGAGGTACTTGGTGTTGATTTTAATAAGTCCAACTGGCATTCCTGGTATGCAGGTTGTCAATTGTAATTCTGGCCTGAACGACGTTGGGTTCACGCATTATAATAATATTATAATAATTGATATTTCAGGCTGAGTCTACGTTTGCTTCAGCAATCTATATGTAAGGACGATACTTGTTTAAGATCGCCTGAGCAATACGGTAAAATTCGCCGATGTTAATGGCATGGTTCATGTTCATGAGATTTCGGAAGTACATAAAAACAGATTTGATGTGGCCATTTCGTGCCTCTACGATCCACCTTGTCTCAGTGAGCAATCTTGAGTAATTTGCTTCTTCTGTATCAAATGGCTTTTGTCCACAAACTAACAGAGGTGGGATTTTATGGTTAATACGAAGATTGTCAAGAAGCGTTAGGGCATCGCGATAACCACGGCCCGCAATGATAATGTCATCGTTTTCGAACCATTCTTGAAGCCCATTAACATCGACTTCGAATTCATTAGTAAGCATGTTAGCATCGTTGTTTCAAGAGTCATAAAATTAGGGCCCATAAATATCCAAAATATAGCCGTCTGGAGTTACAATAAAGGCTAACGTAATTAAGTGACAACCTTTATGAACGCAGTATGTTTGCCTGAGTGCTCTAAAATTGCTGGGTTTATGCATATATACATAAGTTCCATCTATATAGGCAATCACTTTTGGAACTTCAGGAGTAGGATTATAAAGTTCATTTGCGAAGTCCGTTACATGTCTCTGTACATACTGCTCCCGTGTTATAGCCGTCAACCCTATGTTGTTGGAAACAAAACGTGTCATCAAAGATCTTCTCACAATAGAAATAATGAGACTCACATTTTGCCTACTATCGTATTTGAAAATAACTTTTAAAAAGTCATCATTCAAATTTTTTAGAACACAAGACAATATTTAAAATCCTTTAAAATCACTTTAATTTATTGTTATTACTTTAAAACTTCTTGGTATCTTTTTAAAACCCCTTTAAGATTTTTGAGCGATTTAAGAAAAATTTAGAAATAGAGATCTGAATTTCTTAGTGGTTAGCCCATAGGTTAATTCATTTGGAAAAAGTAAATATTTTCATTAAAATAAAGTAATTAAAACTGACTGTAAGGCTGCCATGTTTATTTTTGACAGTTGATAAACGTGCTTTTAACGGAAATTCCTGGACTTTAACGATTTTTTTCATAGTCCTTGAATTTGTCTGAACTACAACATTACCGGACTTCTGGTTCTTAAAATTGTTAACCTTCTTACCTAAAATAACTCCATCAGACCGTTTCCTAGTAGACAGAGTGGGGTTTGACAACCTCATAAAAGACGTTTATTTATGCTTTCGAAAATTACATGACATGCACTTTTTTTAGGCCAAAATCAAATGCAGAAACATAACGTGCTTGTAACTTAATTTTTTAAACTGTGAAATTAAGAATTATTTATAAACTTAATCTTCTTTACCTCGCTCGCGACCTTAACATACTTCCTTTCTTTATACCGTAATCAACTGTAAAAAAGAGACAATAGACGGTATAAAAGCTTCTAACAATCATCAGATTCTTATATTTAGTTCCAATGTAATAAAAAAGTTGAGATAATTTTAAACCTAAATCGTTTTAGATCAGATACCACAGATTGTACTCTGACATACGTCAAACATGAAATCAATGAAACTGATATTCGTTCTAATATTATATATGAAATTGGTTACCAATGTGGAGCCAATGTTGAAAAAGTCTTTAAGTGCTTTAAAGAGAATCAGAAGTAAAGGTTCAAGCCAGAAAGAACAACAAGGAGAAGCAGGACCAGAAAACCCTTTTCCGATCGAGCAACATGACGGAAATACAGGACCACCGCCTCACGGATATGGCCCACCCCCGACTCACGGCTATGGCGCACCACCAACTCCCGGATATGGCGGACCAGCGCCTCACGGAATTGTACCACCAGTGCCTCACGGAATTGGACAACCAGTGCCTCACGGAATTGGACAACCAGTGCCTCACGGAATTGGACAACCAGTGCCTCACGGAATTGGACAACCAGTGCCTCACGAAATTGGACAACCAGTGCCTCACGGAATTGGACAAAAAGGACCGTATTCCGACATCGACTCATCATCACATTTTGACCATGAATCATCATTTGGTGGAGAATCACCGAGGCACTCATTTGATGGAGAATCAGATAACGAGTCTCAATTTTCAGAAAGTTGGGGACAACCACCACCACATCTTCCACCTCACGGACATCAATTTAGCGGACCTGGCGGACCTGGACCTAGCGGATTTCCACATCAGAGACCTCAATCTCAAGGACTTCCACAGCAGGGACCTCAATCCCAAGGATTTCCACCTCCGGGACCTCATTCTCAAGGATATCCACCTCCGGGACCTCAGGGACGCGGATATCCACCTCCGGGATCTCAGGCACACGGATTTCCACCTCCGGGACCTCAGGGACACGGATTTCCACCTCAGGGAGGTCCACCTTACGGAAATCATCTTCAGGGACATCCACCTCCCGGGTATGCACCTGGAGCACATAAAAATGACGAACATCAATCTACCGAAGATCACCATCTCGAGGGGGACCATGTACAACATCCGGAGCCTTTTACTCTAGACAGTGGCCGAAAAGTGCCTAAAGGTGAATTAATTGTTAATGAAGAGGGATCAGTAACTCACCCAATGTTCACTGGTCCAGCTAACACGCATTTAGGTCAACGTACTTTTGGAGCATTTTCACAACACGAAAGACCTATAGGCATCCCGACGTTATTAAAAATTAGGCGGCCCGATAACCAGGAAGCAATGGGAAATCATTTTTTTCAAGAGGAAGTCTTTTACACCGATGTTGCTATTCGTGCCCCCCACGGAATAAAAATTTCTCGAATTGCATTCCAAAGTAACCTTTACGAAAAATCTACTCAAGAACGAATTTACCAACATGGCATGAGTAAATCTGGCGACGCCGTATACTGCCTTATCTGGAGTCAGCCGACTTGCGATATCTCTTGGATGGTACAGTTGTACACTGACTCCCCGATGGAGCCTCATATGGGAGGCCCAGGTCACATGGGAGGCCCAGGTCACATGGGAGGCCCAGGTCCCATGGGAGGCCCAGGAACCATGGCTATGGGTCATCCTCCTGGCGCAGGGTATCCCGGCTATGGTCAATTGCCTCAAATGCCTCATACTTACGGTGGAGGACGTCCCGGCTATGGTCCCATGGGTCAGTCTTTCAACGGAGGAATGGGCCACCCAGGTTTCTAACAGAAAGTGTTAAAAAAATTAATTTTTTTATTACGAAATATGAAATGGAACATTATTCTTACCCAAATGATGTACCTAGATTATTAAAAATTTTACACCTTTTATTAATTCAAAATTTTTTCTCGTGGAAGAAGATCGAAAGATGGCTAGTGCGATAAGGACATGTGTTATATATTTTTGTCAAACGTAGAATGTACTAACTTCCGGTCAAAAGGAAAAGATATGTATAATATTGCTAGATAGAGCATATTTTAATATGATCTCCCGTGAAAACCCCAAAACCCCATACTTTTGACCTATGTTTACAAAAAAAAATCGAATAATATATAATCCGATTATTATTGGCTAATGATGAGTTTTATGAGTTAACCTTAAAATTAATCGTATTTAGAATACAATCGCAATTTTTGTCAACAAACTTTAAAAGTATTAATTTTTGTTTTTTTTACGGGAAATAATGTTAGAATATTCTCTGTCTCGTGACTTTATAGTTAAGTTTTGGAATTTATCAGCAGTAGGTAAATTTCATCTTTGAGGTGAATATATATTGCCTGCACATATCGCACTCGACAACTTTCAATGTTTTTTCTTAAGAAAAAAAATTGGTTAAAAAAAATGCTAGTTGTGTTTTCACGAAAAAAAATTTTCATCAATGACATTAATAAAATGTTGAATAATCTAGTTACATTATTTAACTAGAAATAATGTGCTATTTTCTAATTTGCGAAACAATTGATTTTTGAATCAATTTCTATTGGACTTGTATTACTATATGCGTAAAGTGTTTAATTTATTTTACCATTGATTTGAGGCATTTTATTTTGTGATTATCCTACATTTTAATCTTTATATTATAACATGATTTTCCAAATGTATTTTGCGAACGCAGTTTATATGCGCTCTCATATTTACTTATTTTCCGAATATACAGTCCGTTTTAAAATAATTACTTCTGTCTTTTTTATTGTTATCATAAATCAGGATACTCCTACAATTTCCTCAAGAATTGAATTAGAAATGATGAAAAATATTTGTTGTTTCTAAAAATAAAAAATATAAAATTATCTAAAGAAAATTTATTTATAAATAAAAGAAATTGTTTTTTACTTACTTATTTGATTTTTTTAATCTCGTTATTTTGAAACTGAAAGATTTTTTATGCATATAGAAACACTTATTTCCATTTATAATCTGCTGTAAAATTAGTGAAATTTCACTAATTACTGATAAAATTATACTGATTTAATTGAAGAACAATGAAACATTAAAAATCAGTAGAAAATTACTATTTGGATTATTTAAATTATTTTATTATTCAATGGCGGTATACTACTAAATGCTATGTGAAAATATTTAAATTTAGTTGCATTTAAATATATTAATCAAAATGCCAAGTCTAGGTTTACCAAAATTCGACGATGTGAGATTAAATTGCATAACATACTACGAATTTTTGTGTGCTTCATTTTAATTTAAAAAAACATGGTTTAAAACACCCTATAGAAAACAAGATTCTTAAAATGTCCTACATTTGCGATATTAAAAAAAAGGAAATTAATAAGAATGCCCTAAATACTAAAAATGCAATTTAAAATTACGAAAAATAATTTATTTTCTTTATTCATACAGATTTATGAAAAAATGATAGAAAACAGTAATTAAGAGCAAAGTTCTGAAAAGACTTTACTAAATTTCAGGGAGTAGTTTTTGAGACACAAAAAAAGTATTAAGGGCCTTTTAATTAGGAATTAGAAGTGTTTTCATTTTCCTATCATAGTTTCCATAAGATGGTCAAAGTATTGTATATGCGCTAAATTCAATAAATTATTGGACACCGTCTCCTAATACTTAGTGAAAAATAATGAACAAAAACCTTAATGATATTAACATGATCTTATCGATTTATATTTAAGTATTCTATACTCATTTTTTATGTATAATACCTTGACCTCTGGCGCAATTTAATTTTCATCTAGAATGCATATATAGTTTTTTGAGAGTTTTATAAATTAATAACAAAAACGACTGACTTTTTTCAACACATCGAAAATAGCCCCGATTAAATGTATCGCTAACCATGAGAAGCAAAGAGAAAATCTTAATTTTGGGACACATAAAAGCTATTTGAATCTTCAAATTATTCAAACAATTATTAACTTATTTTTCTATACTTATGTATGATAAAAAAAAATTAGAGAGCGATGACAATATAAATTGTCGTCAATATATTAATTGATTTTACATCTACTTTAGCAAAATTTAGTTAAAATTTAAATATAACATATTTAAGTGTAACTCGTATGCTAACAAATCCTTATATTTCAAACCCCCTTGCTTGACACCCTCTAAACCCCAAAAACAGGTTTGTACAAATGTGTATTGTTGTACGTTTACATGCATGTATGTATTTATGTTTGCATATATTTATATTTGTATGAATGTATTCATGTGTGTGTATTTATGTACGGGGAGCACGATTATTTTCGAAAGAATTAACAGATTAGATTTGCCTTTGGTACACGCTTGTAGTGTTTTAAATTAAAGGTGAATTTCGTTAGCCAGCCATTTTGGACGAACATTCCAAAAAAGAACGCATTTTCGAAATTTCGTTGGAACACTTTTTTCAATTAAAAAAACTCTCTGTACCTTTATTCGTAGTACTCAAAAGAAAAGCAATTTCTCCTTAAGGATGGACATTACGTACAATTAAGCTCAAAAGTTGCCTATCTTTAAAATGATTTATAAAATCTACCAGAAAAGATCTACCATTAATTTCTGTAAATATTGATGTTGGCTTCTAGGAATACTTTAGAAAAAAATAATTAAGGTTAAAATTGTTTATTCAACAGTAGTTGTTAAAAGGTTTAGTTTTTTCTTTCTTATTAGGGAATAGTTACTATTTTTATTTAATCCTAATGATCAAGGCCTCATTCTATTCTTCGAAGGATTCTATAAATTTCTATTTGTGTTAATTTTATTAAAAAAAATTAATTATGAAATCATACAACTGTTATTGTCATAAACAATTATAGTTTCAATTTTCATTAACAGCACCCAATTGGAAGTGTAGAGAATCCTTCAAAAGCAAAATATAAAACTCTAAATAACTGCTGTTAAATAAACAACTTTAACCTGAATTATTTGTTCTAAAGTACATTTAGAAGCTTCCGTCAAGATTTCCGGAAATCAATAATAGATTTTTTATTTTTTTATTTTATAAATCATTTTAAAGATTGGCGACTTTTGAGCTTGATTTTACGTGGTGTCCATCCTTAAGGAGAAATTGCTTTTCTTTTGAGTACTGCGAGTAAACGTACAGAGAGGTTTTTTAATTGAAAAAAGTGTTTCAACAAAATTTCGAAAATGCGCTCTTTTTTTTAATTTTCGTCCAAAATGGCTGGCTAACGAACTTCACCTTTACTTTAAAACACTACAAGTGTGTACCAAAGGCAAATCTAATCTGTTAATTCTTTCGAAAATAATCGTGCTCCCCGTACATACGTGTCAAGCAAGGGACATTTGACCAAAACGGGAGGAGGGATATCTTGTTTGAAATATAAGAATTTGTTAGCATACTATGCAATTATTTTAAAATATTATTATTTAATATTAACTATTTTGCGGTCAACATTGTTCTCTACAATCAATCGGGTTGAAAAAAAATTGGTTTAGAAAAATTGTTGTCTTTCGTTTTTCATTTCATGAACAAAGTTTAGCAAACAGCTCCAAAGAATAATAAAGAAAACATTGGGATTTGATCTAAATTCACAGAATGCGTATTTCCTAATAAATACAATGTTGAAAACCAACCAGTTATTCTCAAGTTATTATTAAATTATTAACATTGTTCCTTCCTTAAATTTGATGCTTCATTAATATAATCGAGAAGCATCAATATTTACAAATTATTAACTACTTTTATGTAACACATACGTACAGAAATGATTATATAGTGAATTTACAGAAACATACGTTATATTTAGAACTGAATATATGACAAATTGATAACAATTTTTTTACACATAGCAAGTTTTGTATTTATAGTAAAAAAGTCAGATTAGTAAAAACTACGTAACAAGCGAGAGAGAAGGCCCAAAAATCATATAAAATTATTTGGAGATCTATATGTTACCCAGAAGAAGGTTATATAAATTTAAGCTGTCACAACTATTAAAGATTTATAAATCAAGGCGATTTTATAACAGGTGTAGATTTATTGGAACAGGGATAGAAGGCGCATTGTGAAACTAATAGATATTCGACGTAATCTCCACCAATAAACATAATTGCGAGTTACTTTGTGAAAATTGAATTTCGCGAATACCTCTAATTCTCCACGTTTGGAACTAACTAAGTAACAAAAAACACAAATTTTACGACTGAAAGTTTTTAGGGACCAAAAACAAATGTTACATTCGTTAAAAAGTCCTTTGTTTTTATTAACTGAAAAAAATTACTAACGCATACAAAATTTCTTTCTGGGATCATATTATATAAGATACAAAAAAATAAATATACAAATTGTTCTTTCAAAGAAGGTATATTGATTTTTTATTTACCATTTTTTGTCAAGAGACATAGTTGTCGTTTTAATCGAGCAAAATAACATGAAAAGTGACAACATTTCATGCTTGGAAAAATGACAAAGATTTATTGATAAAATTTGTCAACCAGACTAGATGAACAAATTTGTCATTGCCTATTTTTTATAAAATGTGTAGCTTTTATTTTAATCCTGAAGAGCACAAAAGTTTTAAAATAGTACATATCACAGAAAAAACAGAAGATAAACTTTACATCGATTTCCGATCAAAGATTCGCTGCAACAAAAATTACCTTCACAGGATAAACTTTAACGAAATATCGGTTAAACTTTCTTTTGTTTTTCCATGACAACACATATGTTTTAAAAAACGCGAAGTTGTCTGAATAAAACTTTATCCCTCTAAAAATTTCCTGCAACAAATTTTATCATTACTTTATTCTGTGATATTATTGCTCAAAATTTAGTATTTTTCAAGCAAGCATATATATTTAGGTTTTTCTTATTTATCCCATGTAAGAAATTCTTGCCCTTTTAAGTAATCACAAAACAATCAGAAAATTTTTGAAAAAATGACAAACTGAAGACTGCTTTGTAAAATTATTTAAAATTGGTTTTCCATAAAAATCCCACTTTTTCAAATTTTTTTATTTATTCAAGAAAGATATGGTACAATACACTACATATGTTCGGAGCGTCGTTGTTGATGAACCACTGCTTCACATTTAAAAAAAAAGTATTTAAAAAAGATAGAATTTTCAAATTTTCTTGAAAACCATAGAAGGTAAACAAATTCTCAAACATTTAAAAAAGTTTTCCCAGAAATGTCTCTTTCTCTTTTGTAATATCCCGTATCGCTTAAGAGAGAAGAAATATTTTTAAAAAGTTTGTAGACCTTATATATGGTTTAGGACATGTGAAGCAGATCAGATGTCTTTATGATACTTGCAGAAATATTTTTAAAATATTGGAAAAAAATATTTACAGCTTCTGCTATACAAGTAAGGTGTTTTATTGGTTTCAGGGGGTGCAAACCTTTCGAAACTGGAAGACTTTTTTTAATTCTAATAATTTTTTTGTATTCTTCGTTGTGTCCAAAAAATTTGAAAGATTTTAATTTTTTCAAATAATCTTTTTCAATGTGAAAGATTAGATTGTCAAAAATTGTATTATCCAATCTGCCCTACGGTTCCCAAGACGTACTGCGTGAACAGTTTTTCCGTTCTCAGGAAAAATTTTTTGAATAAGGGTTAGCCCCTTACGGTTCCTGACTTTCTATAAATGTTAAACATAGAAATCAATTTCCACCACCCAGGCGGAAATATTATATATAGATTATATATAGTGTGAAGTCTTGCATATTATATTTATTTTTTAATACATTTTTTCAATAAAACAAATAAATATTATATATAAAACTCCACACTATATATTAAACTATATATAATATTTCCGAATAAACATCCTAATCATATTTTAAGAAACAAGTGGAAATGGTAGATAAGGTGCTGATTCATGATTTTCATAATTAATTTCACTTCATGGTGGATGATTTGTGATGATTTCTCAGTCTTTGCTACTTACTCATGGCATTTGCGTTATCAACCTCAGCTTTCGCAAATGTTGGCGCACGACTGGAGGTAAATCTTGATCCAGTTAACAATCAATGTTTACGAGAATTGGCTCTTGTCTTCTATAATAACCAGCATTATTATTTTCCTAGCAGCTAATACTTTGACCTCTGAAAATTCTTTGTGGTCTCTATAGATTGCATAAACTTGTATTTTAAAATCTAATACTACTTGCAAACATCTGAGTTCGCATCGGCCTTTAAAATTTGCAAACTTATTTTCTGTAAATCACTATCTCAAGTTCCTTTCAAGCAAACATTTTGCCAACAAACATTATCTAATAACAGATGTTTAATTCTATTTTTAAATATATATGTATATATTTATATTGCCATTCAATTTTTCCCTATGCGAAAGCGACGTTAAATAATGATTTATTTAAACGCTGATATGCCTAAATCTGTAATGGACTGTATAAAAGCTTGCAACATTCAGCGGAATAATTAGTCACACACTAGACACAAGTCATAATAGTCTATCATACGTAAAAATGATGTCGTGTCAACTGGCATTCGCTTTGATATTTGCTATAACATTCGCTATCAATGTGACTTCGACATCAGCTGTCGGGAGTCGAAAATCATCACCACAAGGCAGTGCAACACCATCACCACGCCACCCTCTAAAACAAACACCACGCAGCCCTCTACCACCATCGCCCTTCGGCTCTGAACCACCATCACCCTACGGCTCTGAACCATCATCACCACACGGTTCTATGACACCGTCATATCATGGCTCTGCATCACCATCGGTTTACAGCACGGTACCATCAACACCATTCAGCTCTGCACCGATATCACCTACGAGATTTGAAGAATCAGTTCCAGTGAGAGTTGCAAACAGAGAGAAAGGTGAATACAACTTTGGAGACCATGCTCCAGGAGAACACCTTCTAGGCGTCCCAGTTCACATACACAAGGAGCAGCCCGATCCAAGCGTTGCTTTATATGGCGGTGTCCACACTGTCGATGTGACTGTTAGAAGTCCCCATGGAGAAAGAATTACTCGATGTGAAGTTGACAGTTGGTTACGCTTTCATTCGGACAGGGAACATGTCAACTTTGAGGGTTTCAGTACAAATCACGACGCTGTTTATTTAAAATTCTGGAGTAAACGGTATACTAATATCAATTACACCGTAAGGTTGTATGGTCTTTAAGTCCGCTTGTTTATCAGATTTCCCTGGGTAAGCTCCAGCATAAACTGTTGTTATTAGCGAATTGCATTTCTATATATATCAAAACATACAATAAATTACAATCTGATACTTGATACTATTGAATTGTAATAAAGTTATCTAACGGCAGCGTGAATAAAACTCTTATTCAAACAATTTTTTAATGGAGTGATATTCTTTTCTTCCCTTTATCTTATTTCTGTAAGAATTCATCAATCCTTTATGTAAAACTAGAGAGAAATTTTCAGATCAGGAACTTATGTGATAGGTTAGAAATAATGCAGAAAGAACTTATATTATCTCATTGCAAATGTTCGTAATTTTTTATGTGTTACTTCTGTGCCTCACGACGATTCTAATTGAAACAAATTAAATCCCGGAATATTATTTATCTAAAGTTGGATAAAAAAGCTGCAAACAATTGACACGATTTGTCGTCGAATGATAGTAGTTTTTAATTGTTTTTAGCTTTTTTATCCAATTTCAGATAAATAACAACTCTGGAATTTACTGTGAAGATGAAAATTGAAATAATTTCTCGGGCCTTTTTTTGAAAAGGTAAGTTCTTGGTGCTTAGAATTTAGGCCACTGAAGCACAAATATTTTCAGAAAAAATCGATTTTTGTGTGCAGTTAATATGAAATCAAAAAGCTTTATTCAGAAGAAAACAAAAGGTAAACATTGATAGTCAGGCATCTACTATTAGAACTACATTCAAGGCTGAATATCAGGTGACGAACTTCTTTGTCAGTACATAAAATCTCATTTTTTATGAGATAAAAAATATTAATAGCAAAAATTTACAAAATTAAATTAATTGAAAATTACCTGTGCATCAATAATACCATCGAAATATTTTCTGCCCTGCCCAAAAACTACTTTAATTTTTATTAACCTTCAAAAATTGGTTCTGTGGATATTTCTTTAAATTATATCAATTTTTTTCTATTTCACCACAAAATTTGGGGTATGTGTTATGTGGTATGTTGTTTATTGACATTCAAAATTTATTTGACCCTGAAATAAAAAACAATCTATCACTTTGATATATTTTCTTTTCATTAAAATTCAATAAAAATAATTTCTCTCTAAGAAAATGGCAGAAAAGTTGACTTTTTAGGATTTTTTTAATATTTCAAGGTGATTTAGGCAGGGTAAAAAGAATTTTAATGGCACTGTTGCTGCATAATCATACATTTATTTTCCCCGATATATTTTTCATGGTAACTTAGGTCTCAGAAAAAAACTGCTTTGATCTTTAAACCAAAATGTAATAGAAAATTTAAACTGTAAACGATCGTACAACAATGGAAATAAATCTGTTCTTAACATTTCGCTACCACACTATAATTTGTAAACTTTCTTAAATTGTTCAACAGTTAACAAAAAATAAATTATGGGCAAGCCTTATTTTAAAGAATCCAAAAAAGAAATAAGAAGCTTTTCAATAATTATGAAATATTATAAAACACTTTTGATTTTTTTACAAAGTACTTAAAAAGCGTGTAAAAACCTTTAAAGCAAAATTTTTCAAATATGCCATCTGACATCATTTTATAAAAAATTTGAGAATGTTTCGGAGATATGCAGAAATCTTAAAACGATTCGAAAATCATTAAAAATTGTAAAAATTTAAAAACAAAATTTGTAACGATACACATACACTGTTAGAAAAAATTCGTACAACTGTACACCGAAGTGTACAGTTGTAATGACGTGGTGCAATATTTTGGTGCGAAAAAGCATTTTTTCTATTAAATGCACTGCTCCGGTGTTAAGTTGGTAAATTTATGAAATCTCA